>CM052214.1:7439514-7640124 GCA_028454225.1 Lasioglossum leucozonium
TGATATTTTAATAAATTATGTTATTGATATTTTAATAAAATATGTTACTAATATCTATATTTTATGTCAATAAAATATGTTAATAAAATATATTTTCAATGTTAATTCAATTTGTCCCGGTAGAGGCTTTATTCCGTGTCCAGGTACTAGCTTAGATTTAATGTGTCCAGCAAGAACAACAGTGAGAAAATGAAAATGTCAAAATCGGACACCCTGTATACTCACGATCTAATGGGCGGACGAGGGGGCCGGACACGAGAAGCGAGAAACTCGCGAAGCAAAACCTGCGCCGTCACGAGTAACGGGGTACGCACGGCGAAGGTTCAGGTAGAAAAAAAGGGAGGGTTGGTGGTTGGGGTGGGGGGGATTTAAGAGCGACAAAGTGACGGATTCCGAATTTAAAAGGCATTCACCGACAAAAGCTTTTGTCCGATAACTCTTCCGGCGCTCGGCGATGTCATTTGAATGGAGTAGTCGATTCAATGAACATTTCATCGCCCGTTTCGTTCCGGTGTGTCTCCCCCGTTCTCGATTATTCAACGGCATTCGCTTTTGTCTTAGCGACCGGATCCATCGTGTTTCTCCGTCCCTCTCTCTCGCTCCCGTCCGAGAGCCGTCCATTGTCATTTTAAAAACTACCCCCCTCTAGCCGCGTATCCATCCCACCACCGAGCGAACTTGGTGGTCTCGAGTGTGCGTGTGCGGCGGATATCTTGAGGAAACAAAACCGCGAAAATATCGCGATTAAAACGACGCGTCGTACGTACGTACGTACGTCTGTTCCCAGGGAGAGGTTCGCGTCGTCTCGTTAAAACTTCTGTTCGACCCTCGAACCCTCGAGGACGTCTCCCGGCGGCGGCGCGTCTGTCCCTTCCGGGGACATCTGTACTTGGACTTGCACCGAACCAATTGGCCGGCCGTTCGATCGATATACCGAGACAGTCTTTGTGGAGATCGTTGGAGATCCGTCGGCCGCGGACAGGCACAAACGACTGATTAAAATTCCGGATTTATGCCTGGACTCCGTCATCCTAGTCGCTCGGTGTGGGACAATTTCCCCCTCCATGGGTGTTCGCAATTATTCAAATACCGTTTTCAACCTTCTTCGTTCGGGTTCGCAGTGGTCAGATACCTTTCTGAACTTTTTTGAACCCATTTGAACCTTTTTAATTCGGGTTTGCGATGGTCAGATACCTTTTTGACACTTTTCGAACCATTGTGAACCTTTTTCATTCGGTTTCGCTTGATCAGATACCGTTCTGAACTTTTTTTAACCTTCTTCGTTCTGTTTAGCAGTGGTCGAGTACCTTTTTTAACCTTTTCGTACCATTTTGAAACTTTTTGAACCTTCTTAATTCGAGTTCGCGGTTATCAGATAGCTTTCGAACCATTTACAAGCTTTTAGAACCTTTTAAAACCTTTTTGAACCTTTTAGAATCTTTTTGAACCATTTTGAACCATTTTGAACCTTCTTCGTTCAGGTTCGCGATGGTGAGATACCTTCTTGACCCGTTTTGAACCTTCTTCGTTCGGTTTCGCGGTGTTAAGGTACCTTTTGAACCTTCTCTAACCATTTGGAACCTTCTTCAGCCTTTTTGGAACTTCCTAGTTCGGGCTCGCGGTTGTCAGGTACCATTTAGAACGTTTTTGAGACATCTTTGTTCGGGCCCGCTGTCGTCAGATACCTGTTTAAACCTTTTTCAGCCTCTGTGAATCTTCTTGAACCTCTCTGAACCGAGTCCCAACTCTGTTGGAAATTTCCAAGGACGACCAAGACCCTGTCGCAAACTCTACAGCGAGCCCGTCCTTAAGCTGTTCATTCACGAGCGACAATATCTTTCCCGCTGACGTCACTTGGCCCGGGCGCATTGCCCTCAGCTATGCCCGCGGGCATCGGCTGGCAGATTTGCCCGCCGCGAGCCAGTTGGACGGGACTGGTCCAGAGAGTGAATCCTCAAAGAACGCGTTGACGGCAACACGTGGAACGGGACCGACGATCTCCGCCAGAACTCCCCTAAAGCGATCATGGGGAGAAATCGTCGCTTATCCTTTCCACGAAAGAGATGTTTCGCCTCGCGTTGAAGAGAGGAACTCCCGGCAAACAATGTCCGCCGACGACAAAGCGCCGAGCATGATTAAATGTTTACGCGTTTAAACTTCGTGACCCGGTGCTCGACTGGTGGATCGACCCGGTCAGACTCGGTGCGGTGCGATGGCGGGATTGGAGGACACGCGGATTTCGAAACGAACCGATAAGGATTATTCGCTGCATCAATTATTGCTCATAAGCCGCGCGCGCTCGCGCACGATCGAGGGAAAATTATCGACCGACACGCGCCCGCTATCATCCGCGGCAATTATCGGGCTAATTTTACATCGTCGGCCCGCGGGATTATTAAATGCGGATCCCTGTGTACGGTTTCGCTTAATCGCGCGCGAGCGAGCCCGCGGATCCGATGCCGGCTAATTGAAATATCGCGCGTGCGGAAAACGCACCCTCCAAAGAGGTAAACGAGAAACGAGTTACGTGCTTATCCGGCGAAAAACATCCCCGCGCAGGGATCTATTTATACGTTGTCATTACATTCGTTCGTATTACGAAATAACGCGTACGCATCTTAAAACTACCGAGCCCGACGAAATCACAGATTCTTCTCTTTTACCATTCGTGAAGATTTTACTGAGACATTTTTCAGTATGCAGTCGAGTACCTCACCATAAAAATAATACTTTGAACTATCCTGTTATTCTTATAAATGAATGTGTATCAGTCTCGTTCGGGACTCAGTAGTTCTAATCTTAATGATAAAGAATGAAGTGTTAATAATAAAGGATGTTCTCCTTACAAAAGTGGATCTATTAGAGGTGAGCTACTGCCCGGACATTCGTGACAACCTAAGTCAACATCGGGTCGGGTAGGGAACCCGAAAATCTGCGACTTTGGTTATCCGAGCGTCATGAATTTTCGGGTGCCGACGCGACCCGGTCCGAATCATCGAAACCAGTGGCGGCACGTGGCTAAAATTAATGGCAGTACTGCTCCAGAAAATATTTTTTATTATTTAAACTTAACCCTTTGCACTCTGAATAATTTTTCAATTTTCCTACCAACTGCAGCTCCCAACTGTTTTTATTTGAAATTTCCTTTAAAGGGCAGTTCCTTTACTGCTACTTATTTTTAACAATTTTTATTTTTCTATTGGTTTGAACATGACAAAATGTCGACTCGATAAAGGAGCTCCCGAGATAAAAACTGATGTCGAGTCACACTCGACATAGGAGTGCAAAGTGTTAATATATTAGATAATAGATAAATTCTTCTCGATTGAAATTTAAGTATATAAAGTAAATGATATCGGCGCAAGGTTCGATCATTTAAAAAAAAGAAGGTTAATATATTGTATAAAGAAAGAATTAAAGTAGAAAATGACTCATTGTGTTAAATATTATCGATAACATCAGGTGAAAATAGAGTAAAGTGTCTACACGCGAGCCTCCCCTGGTCGAAACCCGACCCGTGGCTCGCCCGGCCCTAATATCTACAAAAGCACAGATAACAACAAGCGCGTCTCGTCGGTTGCACAAATCAGAGCTGAAACTCTGTGGCGTCGCAAAAGAAAACGAACAGCACGAGGTCGCAGCGGATTTCGCAAATCGGTGCGCTCCTCCTGATTGCCGGTGGCGCGAGGAGCTCGCGTTCCAACAATTGAAAGGTTAACAATTGAAATGTTGCGCGCGTGGGATCCATGCCCGTTTCGCGGGGAAGAAGTTTGCGGTCATGGAGAGAGCTGGATCTTTATTCAGCGAGGAAGATCCCGACGGTGGGAATCCCGTGCAGCGGGAGTGGATCAAGCGTAATCCCCCGGACCGCTCTCCGGAGCCTGGATCACGCGACGATCCCGACTCTATCCCGGCTCGTTCCGAGATTATTTTCGAACGGCGAAAACAATAATGGCCGAGTTACGATTCCGGTCATACGTGCCGCGCTCGAATCGGAGGGACCCTTTACGAGGGACGTCGAAGAGCACATCTCGCACGGTTCCCATTGGTCCACTGGAAACTACTCGCGTCCTCGATGGCTCGTATTTTGCGAGGAGGCCAGACGAGGCGAGGCGTCCTCGTCATCGATCCGACGAAGAACCAAGCCAGACGACGGGGAGCCGTAACGTCGTTACGCTACGTCGCTGCATCCTGCGTCCTCGTCGACGACAACACCACCATCGGCGCGGCGCACCACCACTCTCGACATCCAAATCTGCAAATTTACGATCGTGTCTGCTTAATAAAGACGAAACTTTCCACGGAAGAATCGCTGTTAGCTTTATTACGAGTCGCGTGGTCCCGTCACGCTTTTATCATCCCCCCCTACTCATTTCCTTCTCGCAAAAGTCAGCAAAAGTGCTCGCCATTGCGGACAGCCGATGGATCGATGGGTGACGAACGATCGCTACGAGAAAAATAATTTTTCGAAATTTTCAAACGTATTTCCGAAGGCTCGACCAGTGGCGGAACTACTCGCCCCTCTCATCGCAAAATATAATTTTTGGACCACTCGTTTCTTTCGATATTTTTATAGGATTGACATTTTTTAATGCTTTTAATTTGATTCAAGCTAGGGATAATTTTAGTAGAATTACAAGACAATAAATGCACAAAGTTTGGGCCCCCCGAATTTTGGAACCCCTTTTTTCTTTCGATATTTTTGGTCGATCCAGATCTAATGCTTTTAATTTAATTTAGAGATAACTTTACTAAAATTACGAGATAATAAATGCAACAATTTCAGGCCCCCAGAATTTTGAAACCCCTCTTTTCTTTTTCTCTATTTTTATCGGATTAAGATTTATTAATGGTTTCAATTTAATTGAAACTAGGGATAATTTTAGTGAAATTACAAGATACCAAATGCGAAAATTTCAAGCCCCCAGAATTTTGGAGCCCCTCTTTCGATACTTTTATTGTATTGAAATTTCTTAATACTGTCAATTCAATATAAATTGGTGACAATTTTAGTAAAATCACAAGATGATAAATGCAAAAATGTCCCCTCCGATTATTGTAATTCCGCCACTGAGTTCGATGGTTTAAACTGAAGATGAAAGGAGGCGAGTTTCAAAACAGTGGTGCTCGAATGTTAAAAATCCCAACACCGAGAAAAATGACCCGATCATTACGGGAGTGTTTGAATTTTCGAAAGATCGATGACTCGAGTTAAGAACGAGACGAATTAGAATTTTCCGAAATTTTTTTGAAATTATTGGTAGATCGTGAAAGCGTCCCCGTGTAATTAATTATGGTCGAGTCGTGCCTGGGAACAACGGTGTTCCGTCCAATTAAGATTCCCGGACGACGGTGGTCCCCGTTGGTTGATCCAGTTTCTCCGTGTTTTTCCAGGCGCTGGCTGCCGAGGGCAAATACGACGACAAGCATCTGATGAGCAACGAAGTTATGGAGAAGACGCCGTCCCCGTTGAAGTCGGCTTACAACTCCCAGTTGTCCCGGAACGCTGATTGTCCAGCGTCGTTCAAGCCGGCGATGGCGAACCGACTGTTGGACTGGTTCTCCGTCGTGATGTCTGACTCGAAGCACCGTCGTCCGCATCCTAAACCGAAAGGTCTCTTCGTCATTTGCATAACGAACTCTTCGGCGAAACGATCGTCCCCGAAATTATTCGACCGCAAAAACGCAGTTCGAACATCACTCTTTTTTTCCCCTCCCTCCCCTCGTAACGCCATAATCCTTGGAGAACAGTTTTTTTTTCAAACGGATGAAAATTTCCATGGGAGACAATAGAAATTGGAAAGCCGAGGGCGGGGTAGCGCTCAGGGTGATTGTAGGCGAGGCGCCGCGTTGGCAACCCCCGAGGATCAAGGCTGAATATATACGAGAGACTAATTGCTCCGCGCGAGACGAAGCCGGGCTCCTGGACATTACAGTTCGGAACTGCCTCACGTCACTGCACGCTATTCGACTTCGGTACAATCACTTTCGTACCAGTTCGGAATTGTCCCGTTAGAACGAATCGCTTCCCGTCGAGATCCGGCGCGATTACTTTGCCGTGTCTCCCGCGATATTGTCCCCCGAACAACCCTTTCTCTCCCTCGCCCTCTCTCCCGACCGAAGAGTTTTCAATATTTCACGAACGATCTCCGAGCGACTTTCGATCATTCTCTCCGGGTCCAATTATTTATAGAGAGATTAATGCGAACAACTCTGTGGGCTGAACTTCTGTTTGGGAAGCCAGAGATTTTTCACTTTTTTATGGCTAATCCTGTTCATTTTGTCGAGAGAATGACGAATATCGAAGTCCCAACTCGCGGAGTTCACTCGTTAAAAAGTTATGCCGGTCTAAAGTTCAATAATTCCCAATGTTTTTCGACGCCGCCATATCGGTAAGTAGGGAGCTGTGGCGACGATAGGTGGCAGCACTAGCACTGGCGGTGCTGGGAATTTCTTGAAATTAAATTCTTCAATTATTATTTAATATAAATTTCCCTTCACTACTTATGAATTCCTTTTTTAAATTTTTGAGTACTTGAATTCAAATTATTTATTTGTGTTATTAATAAATTAACTTTAAATTGAATTCAACAAATTTGATGCTAACACTTCGAAGGATTATTATAGAATGTTAGTCACAAATGAAAATCGTAGATATGTAACGATTAATAAATGAATTAATATTTATAACTATCAATATAACGATGTCAAAATAAAAATTTACATTATCGACAATCACCACAGCGGCGCCCTCACCCGTCAAAAACAGTAAAAATTAATGAACTTTAGACGCGCATAATTAATTAACGAGTGAACTCCGCGGGCTAGGACTTCGACATTTGGAGTTCTCTCGACAAAATGAACTGGATTAGACGTGAAAAAGTGAAAAGTCTCTAGGTTGCCAAGTGAAAGTCTGACCAGAATTTTGATGCGCCCTCAACAACGGGAATTACATTACCCGTCGGGATGTCAACGGACCGTCTAAAAATGCAACGAGGCCCGGGGCAGTTACGTGTGGTCGGTGATGTTCCTCCCAGTGAACGAAATCGCAATTTGATTCAGCGCACGCGCGCGCGCGGAGAAGTGGCCATTGGAATTCATATTTCGCGGACGCTGTTTCCAGGTCACCTGCCCATCGGCTGCCAGTGCGAGGTCAGGTGGATGTTCGGACATTTGGACAGCGACAACGACGGCAGGCTCTCCCTTTCCGAGCTGTACGGGCTGGAGCACGATCAGAACGAGCCGTGTCTGAAGCCGTTCCTCGACGGCTGCGACACAGACGGGTGAGTCCCGACCCCGTGGACAGGGTACGAACCCACCCTTCTCGGGATTCCCTGCACGTACAAGCACCCGGTCCTAGTCCCTGTAACCCGTTTCTCCTTTTCCGTGGACGAAGAACTGTTCGACGCCAAGAGGCCATCAACCACCCCTCGCACTATCGCTTCCTCCGATCATCGGCAGCTCCACTCTCCTATCGCGTCGTAACACGTAACATAGTTAGGCGAAAATTGTTATTAAACTGCGGATCTTTATGCAAAAACTATGACTCAAGGTCATTCAAGGTCAAACTTGTTCTTCTGAGTAATGCTGATATTGAACACGTGTTATTGGTTTTGGTGTGAACCTTCTTCGTTTCGATTCGAGGTGGTCAGATACTTTTTTGAACCTTCATGAAATTTTTTGAACCTTCTCAGCCTCTCTGAACCTGGTTGAACCTTTCTTAACCGAGTCCCAACTATTTCTGAAAATGTCCAATGTCATAAAGTACAAATAAAATGATCTGCACACTTTTTCTGCATTTCCCTGCAAGTTTGAATGACCTTCAAGTCATAGGTCATTGAACTCGTCTTGAAACGCACTATTTGATGGTGGATAAACAAACATATTGTTTCATTTAGAAAAAGAAAGTTGACCGTGGAGTGTCCTCCGGGAAAAATAAAAGTCCCACCACACGAAGTCCTCCATCGGTACTGAACAACTTTCATTTGAAACATATTTGCATTTAATCAATATTTTTGATATTCATCTGCAACGCTTTATAATTTTCACTTTGTATTTGGTAGAGCAGATATAATATGAATCGCACAGAGTTCAAATAAATTTAATCTTGTTATTTTTATAAGACTCGGTAGCTTAACTCTAGCGTTAAGAAAGTAAAATCAACTAAAATCTCATTTTCGGTGGGTAATAGTCTTCACAGACCCAAAATTAATAAAAATTCTACTAAATCCTAGCGCATTCGGTATTCAACTATTTTCCAAAAATTTTTACAAAACCACAAACGCATAAAGATCCGCAGTCTGCTCAATTACAAACGTGAACCGGTGATGCTTACCGGTGTGTCTCGGCGCGATTGCTATGCAGAAATCCATTGTAAATCTCGCGCATTCGATTCCGTGACGGCCACAACGTCGATAAACGGCGTTCGCGGACGTTAAGAGGGCGTAACAACCCTTTCGATTCCGTTCACGTAGCGAGACACGTCCTCTGCTCGCGTTGTAATCCGCTTGTCGCATCGCGGACACTCTTCTACTTCTTCTTCTTCTTCTTCCTCTTCCTCCACCTATGCGCTGCTTGTAAATCATTAAACTCGCGGGATACGTGACCCGGAAAGGGAACGAGAAACCCTTTCAGTTTTTAATACCGTCGAGCAACGGCGTCGTCGTGTGCGAGAGGGTTGGTGGCCGCCGCGTCATGCCGGACGCTCGAGTGTAATAGGTCTCGAGCGTACGTGCCTGCGGACCAAGTAGCTGACTGATTGTTAGGGAGAGGATGATTGTACGGATACGTGTGAAAACCGAGTCGTTTGGCTCCCGCCTGGCTCGGAGAGAGCGAGAGGAACCTTCCGACAAGTGTACATGTCGTTTCGAATGTGAGAGAAGCGATGATTTTGCGGATGATGTTCTTGAACGCTTTAGCCTCTGACAGTGAACGTAGCTGAATGTATTTGTTTGAGAAAAAAAATGTTGTTGTTCCGAAAGAGAGGGGATGACTGTGCGAGTTGGCTCTAGCGTTTTAAATGGAGCATTGCGGACAAATGCGTTTGCCGCACTAAACCCCGAGAGCGACTCTGCAGTGTGTCGTACACCTTAGCATTAAGAAGCTCTAACTGTATATGATCGCGTATGATTGTCGACTGCCGTGCACAAGTCGCTTAACTTCTTAACTACTCGGTTTACTGCTAGTTTTACGACGTTCGTCGCCGAGGTGCTTCGCCGGGCACAATACCGCGGCCGCGCTGCAGCCCGGATCTAATTGGTTCCCGATCGTTCCCGACAAATAACCGAATCCATCTGGCGCTGGACGTTAAATCGTTACGCCGGTCTCTATAGATTAACCCTCGGCTGGCGGTCAGTTTAAACGATCGCGCGTTTGTCAGCATTCGACTCGAATAAGTAGAGAACCCACGTAAGAACTTCGACGAGTCTCTGTAGCTGTGGACTGCGGATTTTATGCATTTATGAGAAGAATGTGTAATTTAAAATATTGGGTTGTTCGGAAAGTCATCTCGTTTCCTCGAGGGAAAATGGAAGCCAACTTTTTTACTATTCCGAATGAGTTTTATAACATTTTGTTTTATTTTTTAACCTGAGGATCCCGTGCTCGTAGAATTTCTGTTTTCTATTAGCAAAACATTGAGTTAGACGACTTCGCTTGAACGAAATTACTTTCCAAACGACCTCATAGTACAAACGTTAGACGAATATAAAGTTACTGCTATATTATTGTCGATATATTAAACGATTTGTTGCAATTGAGATAGAAAGTTTTTTTTACTTTGCATAAAGATCCGCAGTCTCCGCTGAAACCGATTGAGTGAAACGGTGTCGTGGAGAATGTCCGCCTCGCAAGGGTTTAATCTAGGATCGGTTGTTTTTTGGTCGGTGGTTGTGATTGTAGTTGGTGGCGGGCTTCCTGTTGACAATCAAAAGCGACGAACGCTGTGCTTCCAGGGACATCTTCGTGAACGGGCCCGAATGGTGCGGCTGCTTCTCAAAAGCTGAACGTCCGTGTGCTGCCGTACGCAAACGATCATCCCCGGACGTTGCACCCGCCTGCGACTCTCGAGGGTACTACCGAAGTACCCAGTGTCATCGTGGTCTTGGTCTCTGCTGGTGTGTCGACCCCCACGGCGTCGAGTTCGCCGGTACCAGAACACGTGGCAGTAAACCAGACTGCGGTAGGTTCAAACGTTAGTTGACAATAGAACCTCGAAGGCACAGGCGAAAGCACACGCCTCCAAAACTTACCCTTTGCGTTCCATCCCCCTCCACCCGGAGTTCCTCGGGGCAGAAAGCGGTCGCTGTTTAACATCATGGATTAGTCCCTTGAACAAAAAAAAAACGAATTAGAATCCGCTCTGAAGCAATTAAACGAATTGTATTAAATACTCGGAGAAGTATATCGAAGACAAAAAAAATTTTAACAGCTGTACCAATTCAAGACTTATCCGTTCAACGCGAGTGTAACATGTCAGTAAATCATCGATTGCATAATTAATACGAGGTGAAAAAATTGTTTATACACCGTGAGCTTGTTCATTAGACTTTGCCGCATCTGCGCTACGCAAGTAAATCCACCTACGATTGAGCAATAATTGGATAATTAACAGAATAATCATTTATGTCCAGGTACGAAAATCAGCGCAGATAATTTGTGCCGCGTTGCTCATAAGATACCGTGTTAATAGCGGCACGAATTATCTACGCTTCGCAAACCTCCGAATAGCGCCAATTCGTGCAGCGGCAAAACGCTGAAACTACTCGACGAATTACCGACAACGTCTGCACTGATGGTAACACCACAAACTGTGATGGTAACATAATCTGTGATGATAACACAGTGTGTGATGGTAAATCAACTCTCGACTTTCAACCCCGTAATGGTAATGCAGCGGTTGCCAGTAATATAAATTCCTACCTTATCGATATCAACACAGTCGGTAAAATAGGAAGCTAATATTTTCCTAAAATAGGAATTTACATTATCAACAACCGCTACAGTGACAGCAATAATTATAAATTTACCACTTCCAATTGAAAAGCTCAGAGAAACACAGCTCGATTTCGCTGTGACTGTAAAAGAACAAATTTTTTCAATAGTTCGGTGCAACAAATGGTCATACCATGAGACCTTTGCGATTCAAGATCCGAACGATTAGAAAATCTAAGCGGGCAGTCATTTCTAAATTGAGCTGACCGTTTGTTGTTCTTCAATTATATTCTCAGGGCCTCTTCCTTGTTTACGTGCTTCACCCAAGACTGTCTTCTTTCGCAGTACCAATCGGTAGCAATCGTTAATAGTATCGTTAATGTTTCAGACATGATAGTGAACAAGATAAGCAACGGAGGTCTAAAGACCAACAGTGTGGACCTGGACGACGACGAGGACGGAGGTACAGATGTGGGCCAGGACCTCGAGGGGTCCGCTGATCAGCCGTTAGACTTCTAGACTCCTTAGGATCAGCCAACCGACACAGAGAAAACAGCAGCAGCTAACCGGGAGCAGTACCTTGACGTGATATCGAGCGATCGGACAACGAGGTTCCCTTTTCCGGTTGTCCAGTCGTATCGATCATCGCCGTTGTGATTGGAGGTGTCTTCGGTGAATCAGGGCGACGGAGGCTGCGTGCGAGCCTAAAACAAAAAGCCAGTTCGTAGAGCAACGAAACAAAAGGAATATACGCTGAGAAACGTAAAGGAAGAGAGCTCCCCTTTGGAAAGAAGCAAAGGCTACCGGCTATCTGAGCTTGTTTAGGGAGTCCTCTTCAGGAGCCATCGTTGGCCATCAGGATCAACGGTTGGTCTTGAATACTCGAGTGCTGATGGAGTGAATTGGCACGCAAAGCTTCGATCCAACTGAAAACAGAGAATGAATAATTTAATCAACGCTAAATCCGGTCGATTAGGGAAGACAAAGACACAAGTGCCAAACGGGTTAAGAGAGGGAAAATTAAACAGTGCAATAAGATCACACAAACAGACAGCCACACGCATGTTCCACATGTAACACATGTACACAAATATATATATACACAAACACACACAGTCGTGCAATAGCGAAGAACCCGTGCAATGTTTGATATTCTGACTGGATTGAATTTACCTTACGACATGAATCGGCGCAGATTGTCGCAGAGACAGAAATGGGAATGACCTTTAGCCTGTGTGTGCCCCTCGAGGTACCTCCATGCACAACTCGTCTATAAATAATACAGTTATACACTATTTATGCGTATAGAATGGTAGAGAGAGAACGAGAGCGAGCGAGAGAAAGAAAGAAAGAAAAAGAATGCTCTATATGATTATGATTTCTAACCGCGCTAGATTAACGATATCTCGAATTGTAATGTCTAAGCATAATATATATATATATAAATATATATATACAAAAATATATATATATAAATATAAATATATAAATAAATAATACATTATACTGTCTATGACTAACGATAATACGGCAGAAGAAGAACAAGCTGGCTGAGAGAGAAAACCAGGCCGATCGTCAGCAATTCAACACAAACATACATACATACACACAAACAAACAAATACACTCTCACACACACACCTAGAAAGTTGCACGCTTGAAGATGTAGAAAATTCAGATGTACTTACTTGATTGCCATAATCCCACTAAAAAAAAAAAAGTATAGATTCGATCCAGTCCCGTTGCTGAACACCTTCGCTAATATCTACAAAGAGAATAATGCATACAGGGTGTTGTAGAAAATGTCGTTGTTCATTCAGAAGGTTCGAAGCTAAAATTGAGCACCCAACATCCCTTGTGTGGAATGATGAGGAAATTCTTTTCGAGGGGTGAACAAAATGTTTTTTTGAGGGTACTTACCGACGGAGAATATTTTCTAAAACGTCCTGTATATATATATACTGTATACATGTATGTATAACCAGAGATTTCCGTCGCTTATTTATTTTTCTTCTTCTTCTTCTTCTTCCCCACCTTTCTGCCTCGAGCTTTCATTCTTTTCTCTCGTAGCCATCTTGCGTTGCGAGTTCTAGTGTAAGATAACACTTGCATTAAAATGATGACCTATTTCATACTCGCTAACTACTAAGCAGCAGCTCAATCACGACGACGACGAAGAAGGAGGGGAGATGCTGGAGAGAATTCTATGAACTCGCGATGCACTCCTTGTACACGAATAAAAAAGGAAGAGAAAAAAAAAACGTAAAAAAGAAAAAAAAAATATTTTAAGATACACGATACGTTCTTCATCCCTTTCAACAAACATATTTCTTTCCTCCCTTCGACGATTTGTCACACATCACACACACACACACACACCACGCAATTTTCAAAGTTCACGAAAAAAGAAGAAGAGTAACGCGTCTAACAAAAGGGATCCTCTCTCGACCCCCCCGAGAGATAGAGGATTGAGGAAACGCGGGGGTAAGCGTTTTTAATATTTGATAACAAGAGAGCACGTCGTGATTCGTCTGCGTTTACTTGTAATTATAAGCATTTTTACTTACGACTTTTACTTAACGAGTGTGTGGTACACCGTAGGTACTAGAAGGTATAAAACATTGTAATCCGTAGAACAAACGAAAAAGAAATGGAAAAAACGATCGGTGTGACTATGTGAATAATGCCCTAGCTCGCGATTAGGCGGCGAATTTACACGTAGGTGATTTAGCCAGTGCAAATTATTACACATAATCCACATTCTAGAGAACCGAAACACGTGTCCAGTGAATGTTTCAGTTTCTAGCGTCGGTCGTCTATTTCAAGAGCATCGACATGCGCGTTCTTTAAGCAGCTACATTATTACTTATTGTTATCGATTAGCGGCAATACCGTACTACGGATTTTCGGTACTTATTCTTATATGCGATCGCGCTTGCATTCTACTCTTCTGTGAGCAACTTAAATCGAGAATAACTAACATACGAGAGATGGGAGGAAGCGAGTAAACTGTCCAAGAATAAATAAAATAAAAAGAAAACGCATTTTAACGAGCACCAGAGAACACCGCGTCATTCTCAGACATCGGAACAAGAAACAGACTGCAGATGTTTACGCGAATTAGCATTACTTAAAGAGCAATCGACGAGATAAAGTATTATTTTGTTCGTAGAATTAACGTTCGACATTGGATCGTTTAGTTGAGTGTAGTACGGTGGATTTGTTGATATATTTTTTATGTTTCTACGTATACGTTATGGTATTTTATGGATAGTCAATGCATAAACCTCGGCAGTCTAGCGATAAAATATAAGGACTCGTAGAAAAATGTCCATTCGTCCGCAATGTAATGAATTCACCCGACAACACCACGATGCACTCTTTGCCACGTTCGAGCGCAATTTCTATTCCCAGCCTGAATTTATTGCCGTGCCGTCAACATTATAGATTAACCGAGCATAACTCGAGAAACCGCAACCATACGATAGTTTTACTGAGAACGTCGTCTTGCATATTGTATATACATAATTATATACAATGGGGAAAATCATCGTCTATGATCTTCGTAAACGTGATGATTTTTGTAAGGTATGCACCTGGTCGAAGCGTAAAGAATTTTTACTTCATCCCGAAGCTACTATTGATATTTCACCAGATTGGTATTGTACATGTGGCTGTAAGAATTCTTTATGAATAAAGATTGTTGTAGAAAACTTGTTCGCGCACAGCCTCTTCATTTTACAATCACACACCGAGACTCTATAAATACGAATATATTATTTTTATTTAAAAATCGTTACAAAATATAGACGTGTTCCAATCGTGTCTAGGAAGACTGTAGAAAGATACTGACACTGTAAATCACTGTTTATACACGCGCGTTTAGTACTTGAGCACAGCTCTTAAGCTAAAACAAAAAGAAACAAAAATATTTATATTTTCTGTTAATCGGTAGTTGTTCTAAGAATATTGAGTTAATATAATTTACCATGATCCCGAGTGTAATAAATCGAATCCTTCGTTGATCTTCTCGAATGGAAGAGTGTGAGTAACGAACTCGTCGAGCATGAGCGATTTCGACATGTATTCTTGTACCAGTTTTGGTACGCTTTCCTTGGACTTCCAGCCACCGAACGCAGTTCCTTTCCATACTCGGCCTGTCACCAATTGGAAAGGGCGAGTGCCGATTTCCTGACCTGCTGCAGCTACACCCACGATGACAGATGTACCCCATCCCTTATGGCAGGATTCCAAAGCAGCTCTCTGCAAATAAATTTATTATTTGCCAACTGCTCTGCGTAATTCATGCTACTTGAACAATGAACGACTTTCTACCATGGTGTTCACATTGCCGACACACTCGAATGTGTAATCCAATCCTCCATCGGTTAATTCTACCAGAACTTCCTGAATTGGTTTACTATGATCCTTGGGGTTAACGAATTCGGTGCATCCAAAAGTTTTAGCTGTGCGACAATTAAACATGAAAATGTTCAACTCATTCTTCAAGGGTAAAACTAGGTAGATCAAGTGTTCTTATATCTTACCAAGCTCGAATTTACTCGGATTCACGTCTATACCGATAATGCGTGTTGCACCGGCTTTCTTGCACCCAAGTGCAACTGCCAACCCAACTGCACCCAATCCCCATATGGCACATGAACTTCCAGGCTCCACTTTGGCCGTGTTAAGGGCAGCACCATAGCCGGTAGGTACTCCACAACCCAATAAGCAAACCTTCTCGAGCGGTGCACTGGGATCAACCTAAAATAGGAGGATTGTACTTTACTTTAAATAATCTGTAAATTATTCATAATATTCTGTAAATGGACAAGTACCTTAGCAAGAGAAATATCAGCTACTACGGTGTACTCTGAGAAAGTAGAGCAACCCATGAAGTGAGCAAGAGTCTGATTCTTGCAAGTGAACCGAGAAGTACCATCGGGCATCAAACCCTTTCCTTGAGTATTACGTATCTTGCTGCACAGATTCGTTTTCGGAGATTTGCAGAACTTGCAGTCCTTGCATTGAGGAATGTACAATGGAACCACGTGATCACCTTGAGACATAACATGGGGAATCATTTAGTATGATACAATTCATCTAAATACAATATATTATGCACGTCTGGAGAGAAGAGAATTAGGCAAAGCTAAATGCTTACTTTTCTCTCCAAACGTGAACAATACAATTCTAAATGAAATGTTGGGAACTTGGGGAAATGGCACAGTCTGCGATTGGTCCCAAATAATAAGATTGGTCTTTATCGCATATGTTGGACTACCTTCCACATTTTCCTATCGCCTCTGTGCCAATTCTAAAGCTCTCAATGATGGCTATACCAGGTTGGAATTCTGTGACTCCTTCACCAACGCTCTCCACAATACCACTGCCCTCATGACCAAGAACACATGGGAAAATTCCTTCGGGATCCAACCCATCCAGGGTATAGGCATCCGTATGACACAGAGCTACAGCTACAACTTTAATTCTGACTTCATGAGCTTTTGGGGGTGCTACCTCTATCTCCTCGATCGAAAGAGGCTGCTTCTCCTTCCATGCTACCGCAGCTTTACATTTAATTACCTACCATTTGCAAAAAAAGCAACACAAACTTATTTATAACCAATGAAAAATCGAAGAAAAAGTTTATTGGTATGTTATTGAAGAAGAATAAATACCTTTCCTGCGGTTTCAGACATATTTCATGCAAATTATTAATCAACGATTCGGAAGACTGTGAAAGACAGACTGTACAACACGACAATGAATTAATCTCGATGCCGGCAGTGATAAATTAATTCAAGGTCATAATTTGCACGCGGTGCTAATCCAATACTACTGACATCTAGTGTTTGCCAATGTTACGATAAATACATATAAAATTTCTTGAAAAATAAATGTATCAATCGAATTTGCATCTATTTATTTACACCTACTTCAAGGTCTTTTATTTAATAGAATAATTTATAATATTCTGGAAGCAATTATAAATGTACATCTTATTTTGTATAAACGTTTATGATCATATCAAAAAAGACATACATTTGATATATTGTTTTAATTATAGTTTAGGCAATTAAATTCTGATTTCAATGGTTACCACATATTTGACCTAGCATGACCTCTAAGACAGATAAAACGTTTATTTTTGTAGCTGTTATGTAATTCTCAATAAAGAGTCATCTTCTGAAAAACGTTCATTTCTTTATTAAGTCTATAAATAATCTCTTCAGAGTACAAACTGTTCTATTTATCATACTATTTGGACAATTATCGATGATTCATCTATGAATTTTTTTGCCTACTCGTAACACAGGTAACGTCTGTACAAGAGTAATAAAATGCGCAGTCATGTAACCGAGTAAAGCCCCTATCACACAAGGAATTGGCCAAGCTTGCCAAGGACGGTCCCAGTCTAATGGAATTACAATAGCACCCAACCAGGTGCCCAAAAGTGTTGCTTGAACATTAGTCTTCACAGCATTCGCTAAGACATTGTCCTTCTGCGACTGTATCCCTGTCATGATTTCTAATGCACTGTCCACACCTAAATGCAGACTAGCAGGAACAAATGTAAGAGTGGTCAGCGTGACCGTGAGCATGGTAGTTTCTTCGTGGTGCACGAAAACAGGTGCACCAAACAACACGATTATAATATAATATACAACTGACAATAGAAAAGCCGCTATCAGAAATTTGAAGATCTCCCTGAGATATCTTGACCAAGATCTTCTAGCTTTCGAGGATGTTCTCAAATCGCTTTTTCCTATGATAGTGGGTTCGGAGTGAAACATGGGAAAGAGGAGTTTCATGACTTCCGCGAACAGGAGTATTAATAATACTGGAATGAACTTGTACTTTCCCACATTGTACAAGCTGTCGTTCAATTTGAGTAATATCAGGATACCTGGGAAGTAAATGCAAGTGAAGGCGCAGTACGATAAGAGCAACCTCTGGGCTAATTTATTTCCCATATTCATGTTTGTTGTTGTTCTAACCTATAAAAAATAATAACTTCTATAGCGAAGGAGTATTAAGGCAAAACTGATTCGTAAATTTAATGATTTCTTACTTGACAACACTTGAAGCGAAATGATTGTTAATGTTTTGACGCTTGGTATACTATTTTATTCGCACTATGTATTACCATAGTGCTTTGTTATATCGTTTTGCTTCAGGTAAAGGAAACGTGCCGCATCACTGACAGACATCGAGGAATAAGCTGTTGCGCAGCATCTTATCGGAAAGTAATTCTTGAGACATGCATCTTTCTATTATTTTCTGTCGGTCCAATTACAATTTCAATATAAACTACTGATTGCATGTTATATAGTTTATTTTTACATTTCGACATAAAATGCGATCTACATATGCTTGCAAATGCAATCCCAATTGTAGCTATGTTCTCGATGGTACCATTGGTATCGTTTACAGGTGCATTCACACTGGAGATTTGTTTTCAACAATCGCATTATTAAAGGACCACCGTGGTGTTATTGGCAGACAACTAAAGTGAACAAAATTTATGCGTGATCACAGGATCTATTGTTTTCTGTTGCTTCTCTATTAATTATCATGGGGAGAAATAAACAGGCACAACGAACGAAAAACAATGCAAGGGTAATCGAAACTTTGTCATATGATATCAATGTTGTAGGTTATGTTTCGTTCTCATACAACGTTCTACTTACTTTATAATTATCCCCACATTACTTTTATAGATGATCAAATCCTGGTAGTAAACTGAAATAATTTATAAATAATGTGAGATAATACGAAATAACATAACGTGACGCGATTTACTGAAATAAAGATAACCTATATCACGTTGACATATGATCTACTTTAATATTTAATCTTTAACAATTGTCTTTGGACAATTGAGCCTCTAATTAATCCTTTTTCATTACGATACACATATTTTGTTTTCAGCCATCGAATAGTAGTAGGAGTGCAGAACTATTGGGTACTGCCATGCCCAAGTTTGTTGGTTTCTCTGCGGTGAACGATGGCGGGTATGTACCTGTGTTGCCAGGCTTATCCCTTTCAAGTACAAATGAGGTTGAAATGAACAGTGTAGATAGTAATTTTCAAATAGCATTAAAGAAAATGAACAAGAAAGATGCAACAACAAAATGCAAGGTAAGATCGCTATGATCTGATATTAGTGTAAAGCAGGACATCTAACAATTAAATAATATTGTGTATTAACAGGCCTTGGTGGAGTTTGCGGTCCTATGTAAAGAGTCTGAATTATCAGCTGTGGAAGGAATGCTACCATTTTGGCCCAGAATATACTGTGTCTTAGCTATAGACGTCGAACATAGAGTAAGAGAAGCTGCACAGTTAGCTCACACTGCTGTGGTGGTGCGTGTAGGCAAGGGTATAGCCATGTATTTAAAACAGCTGGCAGGACCTTGGTTCACTTCCCAATACGACACTTATGCTCCAGCTGCTTCTGTTGCTACCAATTCGTTTAGTGTAAAGAGTATTGTAACTTTAATCACAAGAGTTTGAAAATGCTTTGCTAAACTGTGAAATCTTTTCTACAGTGCACGTTTCGTCAGAAGAAGATCGTGGACGCCATTATACATTGTCAACACGAAATTCTACTATACATCTGTGATAATATTACTGTTCAGACAGCACAGTCTTTATCCCTACGAAAGTATGTCTTAAGTTTGTGCAAAAAATAGAGAGCACTGCTAGCAGAAAAATGATTTATTAATATATACATTCTGTTACCAGGAATCTTGCGCCAGAAGAAATGGAAGCAAAGTATCAGCGAGTGCTGATAGCTAGTCTACAGGGTTACAGTTCTTATTTGAGGAAAGTTCCCACAGAAGAAATTGAAAAGATGTCCGACATTCACCATAAAATCGTACGAAACAGTAAATTTTGGAAGCTGGTCAAGTACGACAGTCTTCCTGTAAAGACAGCATTCTTTAACGTGTTATCATCGTTGATCGATAACGCTAGCACACTGCTGCAAGACGAGAAAAAGAGAACTGTAACTACGATTATGAACAGCTTGGATGAGACAGAGCCTGCGCTCGTGTCCGCTGTTTGGGAATCCATGCTCGTTGCCATAATTAAAATAGAGGACTGGTACACCTTCGTGAGCATCGAGAAATTGGTGTTACCAAAACTGTGGCGAGTTCTACGAGGCGGAGGACAATATTCTGCCAGCATCGTGTACCCGAACTTGCTACCATTTATCAGCCAATTCCCGAAGTTTAATATTGACGTTCGCAGCTTGTACACGAACTTCTTCGAGAACATGCGGCAGGGATTTTCCGTGAAGAGAGTGCAAACGAGCCGGTCAGAGATGTTTGCCGTAACAACGTCGTTCGTCGAATGTCTACGATACTCGATTCTGTTAAACGTTAAGGACAGAGAATTATCTGCGACACTTCTCAAGGAACAACTGATCCCAGTGATTGGAACATGTTTGAAAGAGAACAGCCCGATGAAACAAGTTCTTTTCTGCGAGATTGCACAGCTGGTGCGCTACTGGAGCAAGAATCGGGGAAATCAAGACCTTCAATCGTACACCTATCTAATGGAACAATTTTGGTCCGAATTGAACAGGCTGTTCGACTTACTGATAGACTTGTCCCAAAATTCGGAGACGTTCGACGCCCCAGACACGAATAATTCTCAAATCGAGTTCCTAATTACATTGAAAACAGCACCCACGCACAGTCGCAAGAATCTAAAAGTGAAATTCCCTGATCCAGAAGATGACATCAAATTGGATGTTCGTGCGGCGGCGACGACGGAAATAGATGCGGACACAGAATTCTTTAAAGAGCTGAATAATTTCGTAATTTCTCTCTGTGTCAAGTACTTCGACAAAATCACGGAACAACGCACTCAAAAGTACGTCACGTACTTGAACAAACTCATCACGTGTTTCGAGAGTGAGAAATTGTTCGCAAGTTTGGCGGAGTCGAAAACTCAAATAAATTTCCTCAGTTTCTACGATCAAGTCCTGAGGGTGTGGTTATTGGAACAATCGATAGAGTCTGTGCACATAGTAGAACTAATATTCAATTTTATCGTCCACATGAACGACTCTGAGAAGGATGAAATTCTGAGATCACTTACAGAGGTAAGATGACAGAGCTATCTCATTTCTTGGGAGATTCTCGCAAGCTTTCACTTTTATCTATTTCCAGCTCGAGGACATTGCGACTACAAGAAGCGTGATACACTGTGCTTTATCGAAGAGGCATAGAAACGATGCGATAATACGGAAATGGTGTTCGCAATCGAAAACCACTGATTTATTGGTAGACGTAGTGAAGGAGATAGCGTCAGGAAATTATTCTGATCTCGAGAAAAATCGTGATCTTATTTTACTGGCCTTTGAGCCCCCTGATGATGACAGTAAGGATTGTATTTAATTACTAAATGCTTCTTTGTAACTCTCGACTGTGTAATATTTAATTTTTCTGTTATGCTTAGGTTTGTTGGTCGAAGAAAGCCGTGTTAACGAAGTTGTGTCCATTCTATGCGACTCGATCCATAATGTGGACGAAACCTGTTTATTACACTTCGCACAGTTAATTTCTAGCATCGTTCCATTAATATGGACTCACAAGGAAGCAACGTTGGGAGCTGTGAGAGTGTTAGAGACGCTTTTCGAGTTATGCTCCCAAGATTACTTTGCCAATGATTCCACTTGCCTCGATGAAATGAGAGCCGTGTGGAAAAATGGTGTCTTAGAAGCCGTTCAAAAACTCTCCGAACAGAAATTCATCGAGTTAACTAGAAAATTCGCGACTATATTATGGAAGAAGATATACAGCTCGTAAGATAATAATTTTGTTCATTTATAAAATATTATTTCTTGGTCTACAATATTGAAAACGTTTTGCAGAAATGAAGAACAAACCAATGAGATATTGCTAGACATCGCATCGGATTTCCTTGAAATTGTTATTGAAATTAATAACCAACTTCTCGTGGATAAGAGTTATACAGAAAAAATTATTTTAACGTTCTTCTATGATTCCGATACGCAAACGTGGATGGCTGAAGCATCGAAAATTGTTCTTTATGGAGAAGTGATTACTGGAAGATTTAGACACGGATTATTTGTTATCCAGAATATGTTAACTAGTGATACAGTAACAGACAATACTGAAGAGTGCTTGAGATGGGCATCGTTTAATGCGAATTTCTGGAGAAATATATGTTTAATTAAACAGAAAGTTCTAATACAATTTATCGATTTGCCAGGAATTACAAATCTACTAACGGATGTTATATACTCGATTCTATTAGGACAAATTTATACAAAGTATTATAAATCTGTACGTATAATAGTAATTTCAATTATAAGTCCAATTACTCTATCAAAATGAATACTCCTTTTAATTTACTGATTTTAGACGAAATGTTATAGTAATGTTAACAAAATGTTGAGCACAGTTGAAGATAGCTTTAAACAGTTAAAAGTTTATATTAACGAAGATACCGGCGAGGAAATTCGAAATTACATTGAGACGTAAGTGATTTGTTAACTTGGGCAATGGGTCGCTTAATCATGTACCTTTTAATTACTTTTGTAGAAATTCTGGAAAATATGGCAGCATGTCACCCTATTTAATAAACTTTTGCCGCGTGCAATTAAGTGGAAAAACATCTTCGAAAACACACTTCGAAGAATCCGAGAAAACATCTGAATTGGACGAGGTCGATATGATATTAGAAAATTTGGAAATGAGTTATAGCAGAGATGTCGAACTGCAAAATATTAATATTATTTTCCATTTAGATTCTAGACAAATTACAAACCACCGGAGACACGTCCACAGAAATTGACGACGACATTCGCAAAGTAATGCTAGCTTCGTACAAAGTAAGAAATCAATCAGGTCAGAATCCAGAAGACAACTCAAGCTACTCGAGCATTCTGGAAAAGATAATGTCTTATGAGAAAGACAATCCTACTCTATTGCTTTTCAATTGGTACTTCAATTTTTTCTCACGATGTCTCCGATTAATTTTAATTCATTATAATCGCGTATTCTCTTTCAGCGATATTTCTTCGATCTCGTTGGAGTCGTCAGTTCTATCGTTCGAAGTTATTTTATTGCTGACAGAATTAGTAACAAACGTGCCGTCCGAATTAACCAACGAACAGTGGAACTTCATTCTAATATCGTTGGCCATGTGGCAGCTTTCCATTTTGAAATCGAAGCAAAACATTAACGATACTAAGGTTCCAATAATTAAAATGACTAAAAAATGTCTTAACATGAATCGACAGCATGTAATATTACTTTCTATCCCTCTAGGTAGACGCATTGACAGTGTACATTTGTCAGCTGTATCACGCACTCCAGAATGTAATTAACAAACAAGATCAAATACCACCAACGTTATTAGACGAGTGGAATAATGTACTCGCAGGCGACATCCAAAGTTCCATTGCTCAAATCTGGATGTCCTACGCAGGTAACAAATAACAATCCTACCGAACAAAAGTGAATGATGTCAACTTAATCTAACATCGTTCACAGATTGGCACAACGAGAGGCAAACAGATCTGAGACGTGTCGTAGTGCTGGATCGCATTGGAAAAGCAGTGAAAATGTTAAATGGAAACGTATTGTTAAAAAATCAGGGGAATACGTCTCCCACCGTCGCTGTCGACTTGAATGAAACAGTACAACTATGTCTCAAGCTTTTGCAGTCCCCTGTACCTAGTATTCAATTAGGAGCGTATCATTTATTGAAGCACACCGTATCAAAACTGGTGGAACAGGACAAAGTTGCTGTCGAGCTGGAAAACTTTGACATACAGAATCTGAACATTAAGAAAATCGAGGAGGTACTTCAGAATACGCAGAACATTGTCAACACTATTTTAATGGATTTCAAGTAAGTGTTGTCTCCAAGTAGTGTAGGCTACGTAGTTACCCTGACTCTTCCAATGTATTAATTTCCTGTGTTTCTAGATTATGCGACACAGTCAGCTGTACTATACAACCTTATACAGACTCTTACACATACACTGTAGGCTATTTATTGTTGTGGTCCATCATTTTAGATATGTGTGCCAATGCTCACGGAGACCTGCTTTATCAATATGCTGAAACGCTCAAGTAATTACTATTCTATCCTTCAAGTAATTATCCCGAAACTACTATCCATTATTCTACGAGTTCATGTTCCTTTCAGAGACAACTTCTTCCCTAGTTTGTTAAATAATATCTTCAGACTGATGCCGGTGGAGGTGCTCCAAGACAACAAGAACAAGGGTGCAAAGTTAACGGAGATCTTCTCCACAGAACCATCTCTTGAATTTGGAGGTTAACATTTTCTAATCCAGGAATTTTTTGTCATCTTTTTAACGCGCTGAAGACCGAAAAATTAATTCGAGAGAGATTACCAGCTATGGTTTTCCGTTTACAGAAAGTTGGACAGAATGGAGGCTGGATCACATAGTCTGCTGGTTGTACAGGAGCAGTCTGAGGCATTTGCCAGTGTTGGTGAGACAATGGTGGACCGCGTCCGACAGCAGGGTCAGCGCGGCTGTCGACAAAATCACTACCCATTATGTCAGCCCTATGCTCTGCCAAGAGCTGCTCAGCAACAAGCCGCAGAACATAGAGAACATGCAAGTGAAAGTGCATTCGATGTTCCGCGAAGTGACAGCGCTCTATGAAATGAGCGATACCAAGTTGGAGCTGAACATCACGCTGCCACCGAACCATCCTTTGGGCACGGTCATAGTGGAGCCTGGCCAACACGCCGGTGGCACTGCCAATTGGAGAAACTGTCACATGCAGCTGGCAATATTCCTCACGCATCAAGTTAATTTTATTCGATTCTTAACGCGTTGATAATCTTCTTTCTTTAATAATAACGATGTACACGTTTCTTCTCTTTTTGAATAGAACGGATCCGTGTGGGACGGCCTCGCGTTATGGAAGAAAAATTTGGACAAGAAATTCGCCGGCGTCGAGGAATGCTACATATGCTTCAGTATTTTCCATTCGAGCTCCTACCAAATACCAAAAGTATCCTGCCACTCGTGTCGCAAGAAGTTTCACACTGCTTGTCTGGTACGTATCCGTCTCGCGAAAGATTGCCGATGCTAATTACGACGGTCGAGTCGTTTCTAACATTCGTCAATTTTGTTGCAGTACAAGTGGTTCAGTACCAGCCAGAAGGCGACGTGCCCAATATGCAGAGACGTGTTTTAGTTTAGCTTGGTATTATTTATGAAAGAACTTTATACATTTGTTTTCAAGTCACTCTGTGGTCTGACACTGTGGATCTTTGTGCGAATTCGCGGCGTTTACAAATTTTAGAAATACATAGTTTAGAAATCGATGAATTTGCATAGAGATCCAAAAGTCTAGTCGGACTTGCGTCTTGTAAGTAAAGAGAACCAGTGGATGACACACACTGTGAGCAGATTTTGCATCGCGTAGATTATATATACATATATATAATGTAAATTATATCAAATATCTGTAATAATAAACAGGTATTTACAACTTGTTCGTTGTGCTATTATCGAATGTTTTAGAGCGCAATATTTTCGCCAATTTCAACAAAAGGATTCAACCGAGAAATTTTACGCTTTGCACACGTTTTCAAAGTGGGATCTCCTAGGCGCATCACGCCGCATAGCAGGAATATAAATCTCAAGATGCAGCGTCGTGACGCGTCCAGGAAATCCCACCTTTAGATATGCTTGGGGTAACGATACAAATTTTTCTATAAAGTTGGGATCTCCTACTCTTATACTCCATTCGTGAAACTTCATAAAAAATAATCGTAGCTACCTTTTCTATTCTCTTCTGTCCTCAGGACGTCGTTGACTCGATCAGTGACGAAATATGAATCGAAATTTAAAAAAGAATAAGATGATGACGACGCGATACTCTTCTAAGAGTTATGACTAAAAAACGACGAGCAGAAATAGAAATCGTAATTGAGTTTAAATCGCAAAACGCAGCGTCGCGACACGCCTACGATATACCATTCTCTACATGTACTGTTTATTAAAAATTGTACGAGTTATCAGTAAGAGCGCGCGTATCACGTCCCAAAATTGTTGACCAAACGGACTTGACTCAACTTCGTCTGCTAATAAAAATGATTCGACTCGTCGATCTTTTCTTAGGTGAATGTTGCGTTGCGGCATCGGTTTAAACGAAAAGTAAACACTGCAACGAATACGAGATAAGATTAGGACAGCTTTTAACTCGCAGTTGGCGCTATATAAGCAACATATCTGATTCTGTAACAAGTAGAACAAGTCGCGACATGTCAGGTGAGTGTTAAAACAGATAATATACATAATCGAGAGTTGAAAAATGCAAAAAGCCTTTTCAAACTACGGCGAATAACATCCTTGGACATTATAGCTTTCGCGCGAAAGTTCCTCGAGCGACAATGTGTATTATTTAAATTATTTAACAGTGTATTATTTAATCTATTATTATTGTTGACGTGATTCGATTTTGCACAATTGGAAGGATAATATTGTGAAATAAAATGATCGAGAGATAAACCCGACATCGTTGCAATCGATTAAAATAGAGCAGGCTATAGTATAATTCTTTAGCATTATCTGATTGCACAATCTTGTACCGAGCGACAGATAAGCTGCTCCCTGAATTCAGAATATTTCCAGAAAAATCGATACGAGAGAGATGTTTATCGATCGGATATTGGATGTGAATCATAAGCTCGTGCTTTTTTAATATATTATCGTCACTGGCGGCAACTAATGTCGGCCGAACATATTTCGCTTAGTGATTTGATAATAACGTCGACGTTGCAAACTTCAAACGTGGTTTATTCAAGAAAGAGGTCTGCTCTATGGTACAGTTCGATTTTACGCTGTACCCTTATTTTTTAAGATAAACTGAAAAATACCCTCCAAAATTGGTGGAAAAGTGGCGTCTCTCCGTCTTTAATGACTGTTTACACACGTTTAAACATTCATAATGTATTAATATTGGGTATCACTGTATTCGGGAAAGTCTACTGAATCTTTTGCTGCAAAGAACAATCAATATCTTCTATAATAATCTCGCAATATTTGTTTAAAGTTGAAAAATATGTTTTTCTTTCTCAATAATCATAACATATAGCCAGAAAATTATTTTCTATAAAATTTATAAGTTACTCTATAATTTTATATAAAATTTATAAGTTACTCTATAATTTTATATAAAATTTATAAGTTACTCTATAATTTTATATAATAAGTTACTCTATAATTTTATATAAAATTTACCCCTATAAATTTTATATAAATTTTTTTAATTTAACAAAAAATTGTATACTATAAAATAATTTTCCTATAACATACAGCCTATAAAATTATTTTCTATGAAATTTATAAGTTATTTTATAATTTTATATAAAATTTACTCCCTATAAAAATTTTAACTTCAACAAAACATTTTATATAGCCCTATAAAATAAAATATCTTCTATAAGAATTGCATAATGAAAATCGAAACGTTTTTTGGCTGGACAATGTTATCGGAGTCACTGTATACATACAGCTTCATTATTTCATCGAGCTTCAGGCTCGAACAATCATTGAAAGCTTTCCATTTGCCATGTTAGGCAAGCTAATGTAACGTAAGTACTTTCAAATAAATTTTCTAAATTTTTCCAAGGCTACAAGTGGATCCCAAAGAGTATGTCGGGGCGTATGCCCGACAGAGCCGTAGTCGGGGGTCGCGACGTCGACGGAAGTATGATCTACGTCGGTAGGGCTCCCCACGAGGGCGACATGATTCCTGCGAAGGTGATCCCCGAGAAGGATGTGGCCTACGTGTGCCACAACGGGGAGGAGCACGCGAAATACGACTACGAAGTGAGTTTGTCTTCGGTCGAGCCGGTGTTCGATCACCTTGGAAACTAATCGGATCTTCGACGCGAGACAGATAAGAAACACGGATCCGATAAAGCACGGACAGAGAAAAAAAACACGATAAAAATCTACATCTGGCGAGCGAACGGTGTTTTCACTCGAAACACGATTACATTCGACGATCGAACGTTATCCGCCGGAGGGTAGCGATCGCGCGCGCGCTCGATCATTCCGAATGCCACAAAGACAGAGATTGTCATTAGAATTGATTGCTCGGCGCGCGAGTCTGTGCTAAGGTCCTTCCGGTTGCGATTTAATCCCCGACATGTCCAACGCCGTCTCTCTCTCCTTGGGGACGATGGAGAGGGAAACCGATTAAGTTCAAGGCGCAATTGCGGTCCGTAAGCTGACCGGTCCGTTGATTTTTCGCAAATAATTATAATCGATCCTTTCTGCATCGGGAGCTTCGGTTCCTGAAATTGATTTCCCAATGCCTCGGGTTTCGTGTCAAGGAGACGAGTTATCCCGTCGTGAAACCGCAACAGCCCGCGAGATTAATTTTTCTTTAGAGTACACTGTCGCTTTTACGCTGTCCAACGGGAAGTTGTTTCGTTCAATGGAAAATAGGTGTCGAAACTAGATAGAGAAGAAACGATCTATCTATACTAATTGCTGAATTATTTTCTCGTTATGCGACTTCTCCGAACGTTATCTAGTATCGCCGGGCCTTGGCTGCGCATCGACTCGGAGCGATTAATCCTTCCTTTCTATTATCTGTCAACGCGAAAGATCTTGAATAATCAAGTCTGTTTTGTAATTTCCTGAGATAACATTTTTAGCGCGAAAATTTGATCTCGAAAAATTCCTAGCCCAATCATTACCAACAATTCACTCAAATATCTCTCCCCCGCCCTCCCCCCTGTTTGCATTCTGATGTACTGTTTAGATGTTAGATAATCACACCGAGGAGGAACGCGTAATCACGATCGTCCGCCGATTTATAATTGCATTCCTCCGTTTTAATAGCCGCATTCTTAAAGTTCTCGCGATGACTCGCGGATTCCCTCCCGAACACGTTCGTGACTATAATTGACTGTTAACGTTGCCCCATTATCTCGGTTTTATCGACCGGCCCGTCATCTTTTGTGCGTTTACCACGCATTCCCACGAATCTTACAATTAAATAATCAGAAACAGCCGAGAGGAGACGATAAAATTGTGCCGACCGAGCCAAAATAGCTAACGCGAAAGGTCCGAGATGGGCAACGTCGAATCAAGATGGCCGACTTTCCCGGGAACCTTCACCTCCGATTTTTCGATCGACTTTGCTCGCTCGACGTACAACATTTCACCGGAACACGGCGCGATATTTGATCACGTGAAATGAACGTTTCTGTTGAGTTGTTATTATCGGGGAATTTGGGATTTTGAAAGTTTGGGACGGATGTTTGGAACACCGACAAGGTAGAGCTTTGGAGGTTAGGGAACTTGGAGTTCTGAGTATTTGGAAATCTGGGTATTTAAAATTCTGAGTATTTGGAATTTTAAATATTTAGGATATTTGGCATTTTGAATATTTCGAATTTTGAATATTTCGAATTTTGAATATTTGGAATTTTGAATATTTGAAATTTTGAATATTTGAAATTTTCAATATTTGGAATTTTCAATATTTGGAATTTTCAATATTTGAAATTTTCAATATTTGAAATTTTGAATATATGGAATTTTGAATATTTGAAATTTTGAATATTTGAAATTTTGAATATTTGAATATTTGAAATTTTGAATATTTGAAATTTTGAATATTTGAAATTTTGAATATTTCGCATTCTGAATATTTGTAATTCTGAGTATTCTGAATATTTGACAATTTTAAATTTTGATTATTTGAAATTCTGAAACGATAGAGTTCTGAAAACGCGTTGCTCCGAGAATTTCGAGTTCTAGAAACGGTGAACTAAGACTAATCAAACCTTGTTATTTCTGCTTGACCAGGTGCTGTGCCCCGCAGAATTCGGCTGGGAGTTCGCCAGCAACGGAAACGTTCCCGAAAACGCTGTGCGAGCAGGATACACCGACGGCGGAGAGCCCCTGTACGTCGGCCGCACATTCCACAACGGATCACAAACAGTTGGCAAGGTGTGCTGCAGTTATTTCATGTGATATCGCTGAGAGATTTGCAGAAGCACGCACTACGAACGATCAAACGAACGTTGCCCCTTTAGCTGCAACCCTTCGTGCACCGGTGTCTCGCTGTTAGCCTAATCGAGGCTGTCCAAGTCGCCGTACCACTTTCACCATTTCACAGTCAATGTTTTATCACACACAATTACTAATTTGAGATTTCACTCGCAGATCCAGCCGAGTCACAACTGTCTCTACATCGCGTTCGACGGAGAAGAGCTGTCGTTCAAGGACTACGAGGTCCTGGTTCTGAACTAATTCGAAAGATCACCGGCTTCATCGTCTCGCATCGCCGCGTAACAACGAACACGCGCTACACGTTTTCACTAATCGGTATCCTTGTCGATACTGGGACAAGATCGGGACACGTCCGACCGATCGTTGCAAAACAATATAGCCCGTGCAACGCAAAGGTCACTCGACCACGTCTCGCATCGCCGCACATCAATTTAGTGAATTCATAATAAAGGTCCCTCGTAAGAAAAAAAAAAACGAAAGGTATCGCTCATTACAAACCCTCGTACCTGTGGAACTATAACCACCCTCCCCCCCTACAGATTCTCTACCCCTACTTTTGCCCACGATATTTGCCTATCGTCATTATCTTCACTCTGCGTATAGGGGTGTACCACACCCCAGACTAATCAAAACATGCATGAAAATTTGCCGAATGGAAAATTTCTAGAATAAATGATTAAATTTATTCAAATAAATGCTTTAATCTTTTCATGGAAATCATGAAAATTCCAGAAATAGTGTTTTGAAAACATGCAAAATAAAAGTTGTTTACCTGAAGCGGAGTGAAATAGAAATTAATTTTCTTTCTGAATATATGCCTGACCCTTTAACTGCGGGTATTTTTAGAACAGCCGATTGCTCTAAATAGAATAAAAAATAAAAACATATCAACCGACAAAGTATGCATTTTGTAATCAACGATAAGAAAAATAATTAATTCTAATTTAAAATTATATTATATTATTATAAATTACATTATACTATTTTAAATTATATTACCGAAGTGCTATTCTATTTTAAAAGATTTTTGTTATTATATTTATTCTACTTTTATAAGCCCCAGCCTCTACTTGATATTATTAATAATTAACACGTTGTTTATATACCACACCCGCGGTTAAAGAGTCAATAGGTTGAATTAATAATATGGCGTTATCTCGAAATTCTTCAGCTTTTCTCATGAATGCATTAAATCAGCGACACGCGGTCCGTGAGAATTTGACAGTCACAGTGTTTTGTCGCGAGTAAACTATATAACTTGCAAACCCGTTTTGTTTCGAGAAATGTAATACCGATTTCTACCTAACAATTGTCTCGACGATTCGTCGAAGTTCGTCGACTGTAATTGTAAATCGAGCATCGACGCGCGCCGCGCTGAACGCGCATACATACAACTATTACAGAGCACAACGCTTCTCTGTTTCGTTCGTACATACGATTAGAGTTATTAATCATTCTTGTTAGCTACTTGATAACGAAGTTTACACCTGGCACTACTGCGAACTTCGATGCTGTTCAACTCCGAATAGAAAGGAGAAACTTTTACAGAAAGCCGATCGACACAGGTCGCCTCAGAGTCGCTTTTACTTTCGACCGTGGTCTCGTTAAATCGGCAGCTGGATCGATGAAGTAATTGCCTAGAAGAAGCCTCGGAACGGATTCAGAATGGTTCCTTCTTGCGAGCGAGGTCCGCAATCGCGACAATTCCGCCCCGAGCGTGACGAGGCGTCTCTCTATCTTGAAGAGAGAGAGAGAGAGAGACCAGATTATAGCAGCGTGTCATGCTCGAACCGGTGTGTTCCGAGTCGGAGATCGAGCGGATGCTTGAGGGAAACATCAAAACAACGGGTCTGCCGCGGCTCCGGGTCGAATATTTTGCAGCGACACTCGAATTGCGAGCATTACTCACTTGACGACGTCATACGATCAACTCGAGAGTCAGGGCCGTAATCGACCGCCACGGATTCGACGCTGGCGATCCATAGTAATCCCCTAGATCGCGCGCCGTCTCGCCTCCAGGTTGCCTCTAACCCCATTGGAAAAATTGTTCGGGCCCCTCCCGCCCGCCCTCGTTGAAGCCGCGTCGGACGCCGAAGAAAGGCGATCATCGGCCAAGCTTGAAATATTTAGCCGGATGGTCCGGATGAGATTAAAAAAACGCGCGGTCATTGACGATGATGCGAGCCGATGGCAATTGGCGGTGAGTCGCAATTGGTCGACAGCACACGTGTGACAGGCTTAGAAAGGTCCGGCAAAGCGACGAGATCGCAGCCGGACGACAGAATATCTTCGACTCGTCTAGGCGGTTGGAAGTTCTAGCGGCTGAGCTGCGGCGGCCCTGCCTGAAATAGGCTCCCGGACCGTAGAGAAGACAAGACGACGACGGCCGTTGTGATTATTTTATCAACAAATTGCCACATTTAACGCGGCACCTCCGCCAGCCTCTGGCCTGCCGGCCGCCTGTCACCGTTTCAACGGTGCTCCATGTTTACCCGGGTCCCTCGGCACTCGGATCATTCAGCGCTACCATCTACGCGTCAACCTCTACGTTCGCTCGCTTATACACGCTCACGCACACATATCGGTTACCCTAAGATCCTCGCGAAGGACATGCCAAAGCTTGGACCATCGATTCGCAGACATTTCTACGTGCACGAAGGTTGCTCGGTACAATATTCTTTTCGCATTGTCGCGTGTTACGAGATCGCTGTTTCTAAACTAGCTTTGACGTAAGAGGCGCATAGAGGATCGCTCTGAAATAATGGCTAGCGTGTCTGTGTCTCTGTGTGAGTGTGTGTGTGTGCTTGCACAACAATGCAAATTTCAGATTTGACGAAAGAAATCGTTTCGAGAATTTCATGCGCAACGATACGCCTGCCCGTACGAAACAGGGTCAAACCTGATAATCAGGTCACACGATGTAATTTCGACGAACGATTACAATTATTCTCGAAGCGTGATTATTCAATGAATTAACGTGTTATTCGAAACGATTAGACGACGGATTTGATGCGTTCACCGCGAAAACTAGTAGTTGAAATAGAAAATGGAAGATACGTCTGATGAGTTTCGGATTAAGAAATCAATATTTATGCAACCTGCTCTCTTGCAATCGATACAGACAATTTTTGATCTTGCATAAAAATCCGCGGTCTAGAAATGATATCTCAAGTAACGTTGTTTATCGTCACAGCAGTGGCGGCTCGTGGCTAAAATTAGTGGGGGTGCTGTTCCCGAAAATTTTTAGCCTTTTTTGTAAAATTGTGTAAAATGGGGACGGCTATTGACATCAAGCTTAACGGATATACATTCTACAGGCATAAAGAAAGAATTAAAGAAAAAAGGACACATTATATTAAATGTTATCGATAATATCAAGTGGAAATGCTGCAGTTCCACAGTGTGTATACGCGAGCCGCCACTGTATCACAGACACAGAATTAATTATAAAATAAAGCAACGATAAAATGGTCAGGTGGGTCTGGTCCGAGAGGCGGATCCAGCGAGCGTAGAGCGACCCTTGATCCGCGATTCTCGATCCTCGGGGTGAGAATAATGCGCGCAGGTTGACCTTGACCCGAAAAGCGTCGGCGAACAGAGCGGAATCGGAAGCTGTCGGTGCTCGTGGTTGGACACGTGGTGACGCGTCGTGGAGCGATTCGGCGAGGTTTCTCGTCCGAGCGGTCACCGCTGGGTGGTTGTACCCGACGTTCGAGGGTACGAAGCACGTGGAGAGGGCCCCTAGACCACAGGGGACGAGATAAGGGGAGGGGGGGGCCATTCAGCACGGTAGCAGTGGTAGCACAGGGAGCGAGAATGGCGGAGGAGGGCATGAGGCTCTGTCAGCGGCCTGGAGGTGGCGAGGAAGAGGAAGAGGAAGGGAAGGGAAGGGAACGGAAGGGAAGGAGGCGACACGCGTCTCGTAATGCACAATGGTGCATTAGCCAGGAGTAGACGGTCAGACGGTCTCTCCCGCGGACCGGCTGAAACGGAACCGCTCTCGGTTCCACGTTCCGCCAAAGTGCAGAGATCGCACGATCGTACGAGCGAACCCCTCTGTCGATCCACGGTGTAAAAGAAACTGTAGTCCGCATGAGTCGAGCTTTGATGAGTCTGTTTGAGGAGCCCGCGCCACGACTGCCGAAGAGGAAGAGATCCCAGATCCCGCCGATGTCCCAGTGACACGGTCGTAAATCTGCGACGCACAGAGATCAGAGAAGCGTGAGAAAACGAGAATCGTTCCGGAGGATATTGATCAACGCGAAAATAGAATCGACGGAGACAGGAGACGATGGCGGACCAGGAGACGGTGAACAATCAAACGGCGGTGAAGAAGAAAGAAGATCAGGCGACGGCGACAACGACGGAGCAACAGTCGGTGGTGGTGTGGAAGTCGTTGACGGTGAAACAAAAGTGGTCCTACTTCACCAGCAACATCACGGTGGAGCCGGTGATGGCCTGCTACGTGATACCGTGCATGCTGGCGTCACTGGCCACGCAGAACCTCAGCCTGGAGAAGGCGTGCAGAGTGAACTTAAGGTATTCGGACGAGGTGTGCACCGCCCTGGCGAACAGGAACACGACGGGATACGAGGCGGAGGAGACAGCGGTGCAACAGCTGGTCGCCGGTATGCAGACATGGAAGATGGCACTGACCAGCGGCCTGCCGACCATCCTGATCCTGTTCATGGGCGCGTGGAGCGACCGGACCGGCCTCAGGAAGCCGTGCATGCTGTTGCCGATCGTCGGCGAGTTCCTCAGCAGCGTCAGCATGCTACTCTGCACCTACTTCTTCTACGAGGTGCCCATGGAGGCGACCGGCGTCTTCGAGGCGCTATGGCCAGCCCTCACCGGCGGATGGTTCACCATGTTCATGGGCGTGTTCAGCTACATCGCGGACATCACCACCGTCGAGTCCAGGACCCTGAGGATCGGCGCCGCGAACGTGTTCATCTCCCTCGGTATACCGATCGGCATGGCACTCAGCGGTATCCTCTACATGAAGCTCGGGTTCTACGGTGTGTTCGGCATCTCCACCGTCTGCTACGTACTCAGCTTCATCTACGGGCTGGTGGTCATCAAGGAGCCGGCCAAGCTACACCTGAAACAGGAGAAGACCGACGATCAGAAGAGATTCTCCGTTTGCAAATCGATACTCGAGTTCTTCGCGTTCAAGCACATCGAGGAGACGTTCAAGGTCGCGTTCAAGAAGGGAAAGCACAACAGACAGAAGAGGGTGCTCGTGCTCATGGTCGTCGTCATGGTCGTCATCGGACCCGTCTACGGTGAGTCTATCCGGCATCTTCTAGCGAGACCGTTGCATCTTCATCCAGGGGACAAGTATCCGAACGCAAGATACACCGGTATTCATTTCGCTGTTGGCGGAAGACTTGTTCTTCTTCAGGATTGCAAGATTCCGCGCTCTTGTTTCTCGATAATACACAAATGAGGGGTTTCAGCAGTCAACGCTAGATAAAAGATCGATCTGGGCCGCCGTCGCCCTCTCGATAGTCCCATTTTTTCGTTCACGAGGTTTGCATTATTCCGCAGCGCAATTCGCATTATTCGGACGCATACAACCGCGCAGTCATAGCTGCATGCTACCGAATAGTGCAAATTACGTATAAATAGGACTTCTTTATCGAGAAATAGGAGCACGCAACCCGGAACCTTGCAATCCTGCAAACATTTCTTGTTCCTCCGGGTTTACTTCTGGTTCTCCGCGCAAGAGAAACTGTGGCCGCGAGTAACTAAGTCGCTGTCCACTGCGAAAAACCTTTCGGTACGCGAAAGCCTGCGGCATGCAAAACACAGTTGAACCGCAAGCTTGTAAATCGTAATTTTCGTTTGGCGAATTTCGGGGACGGATCCCGCGGACGAACCCGGCCTGACATTGGTTCGAACGAACGCGAAGCAGTCGCGCGACCAGATCACTCGCTCGAAGGCGAAAGGCGAGAGGTTCTAAGTAATGTAACTTTCTTCCCGAAGCGTGGTCGCGGCAAAACGACCAGCCACGGGAAACTTTCAATGAACTTTAACAGACAGGCCGTGTGTTTCTCTGGCAGGCCGAATGAAAGTGGGAAGAGTTTCACGTAACTCTTGTTAATCGTGCTGCTTCTATTGCGGTAACCGCGAGCATTTCACGAAGTAATTGCTGTAATTCGGCCGCGACCGACTAGGCGAAGGGAAAGCGGCATTAGGGAAACTGGTATACCGGGGCCGTATGAAAATGATATTGCATTAGCCGCACGGAAGCCGGCGACGACGACGTCCTATCCGCGAGATATCGTTCACATTCGAATCCCCACCGGCGAGGACTTTTACAATCAACGATTTACATTACAATCGACACCGTTACATGCTTAGAAGCTCAGAAGAAATTCGTAGACGCGACGTTTACCGGAGCTGTTTTCTCGTTTTCTTTCTTTTTCGAGGATCGATACGAAAGATCGAGCGTTCCGATTCCCCGCCGATGCGTTTCAGCGAAGAAACGATTTGTTTCCGATTCGGTCGAGCGAGAATCGAGAGGCTTTGGAACTTTCACTGATTAAGAAGCGTGCAGCGCAGCAGGCCACGCGCGAACCTCCGTCGAAAGGGAGTCCTCAGCTTGATCGAATTAATGGTGACGCTTGATTTAATTAGCGTCCGGCAATTCCACGGTCCAATTACACAATGTCTCCGACGATTGGTATATTAGCATGCCCATCTCGCGTGGCCTGTGTGCGTATTGATAGATTAACTCGATTCGTCGAATTATCAATTAGGACCCGGCCACGAAATAATGCAGAAAATGCGGCGAAAACGACGAATGAAAAACGTTTTCTCGTATTATTTTCCTGCCGTTGAAGCTTTTCCCAGTAGAGAAAGAAAATTTATATTCATTGTACGTTCACTCATTTAAACGGAGGACTCGAGACAGATATGGAGTTATCTATAAAACCGAGGACCGGAAAAAAAGTAGCGATTACAGACCCGACGTTGAAAACCGTATCTAAAACCAAAGTCCGCGATTTAGGCTCTCGCAGGCGAGGGTTTCGTCGGGGTTGTTCGCGCTTTTCACGATGAACGATTAATATTAACGCGAGTTACATCGAAATCGACTGGAAAAAACGTTCGTTCCCACCGTTAGTCTTTCTAGGGTCAGCCACAGGCACACGGGAGTACGCAACCGAACATTATAATGTGCGCGCATTATCGGCCTAATGAAATTACGACGAGGTTGCCTTGAATCCCCTCTGCCGCAATACGAACTCATGATGCGCTAATAATCCGTAATTGACGATGCAATCGGCCACGGTATTGTCATTTCGCATTAACATGCCGCTGGTTCGACGGAACGGGGACAAACTGACTCCGAGCGAGTCCTTCTACCGAGACCCATTAATGATTTTTTCTCGATGATGCACCGTAAACAGCAGGTTCTAATGCGACATAAAGTTAACAACAACGGGAACCGAACAGAGAGTACTTTCACCTTTCAATAATTTTGTTACGCTGGGATCGACACATCGAAGTTCTTCGATTCTTTTAACCCTGCAAGTGCCAAGTATTTTATTTTCCAAGTGGTCATCTGGAGTCAGTTTTTAAGAATAGTTTTTCTACCTAAATTTCGATCATTGGCACTTATATGGTTAATCTACCTTCTGTTTTCCGCAGTCTAATTATTGCTGAAATTAGTGTGACCGGTAGTTCTCGCAGAAATATTTAACAAATATGTTTTTATGGGCCATCGTCCACGTTGAAAGGGCGAAAATCTTAAAATTAGACGGGACCAACAACTCGCTAACGGTAATACAAATCCGCAAAGTGCACTCGGGACAGTTGATACGCGTGTAACGCGACTCCGCGTTATACTATACGAATTCCCGGTCTCGTTACAATGTGATTCTCTTTCTCTCCCTTTTACGTCGTGCGTAGTTTACATCGAACAACAATTCGGTAGAAGGAATTAATCTATGCTAATCGATCTCTCTTAAGATCTCGATTTCTTTCAAAGAAACTTGTCCTTCTTACGCAACTTCCCACGTGCAATTTGTTCCGACGATCGTGCAAGTTTTTCGCCGACGAATGACTATCCCTAGGAAAATGTTGCTAATTAGTTACATCCAGAGTAGGATAAGCAACAAGGCGAGGTTGATCTTTTAAATGTTTTCCTGCATGTTCGCTCTACAGAAAACGATTCGAGGAATTAAAAGAACGGTGACTTCTGACCGGCGCGATGGTACGTGCGAAGTCAACATACCTATTAGAACTACATATATTCTGTGCGTACGAATGCTAATACGGTCTGATGACTTAAGTACTCTGATGTAATTTCAGATCTTTGACCGTCGGAAATAAGTCTAGTCTTGGCAGTTCGAAGGGTCCGCGCCACGCCGGTGTCCATGCGTTGCTTTTACTCGCTACAATTCCACGAGAAGTTATTGCGAAATCCGCTCGGCTCTGCTCAACGCTAAATACATTAAATCTCGTTTTACAAATCAACGATACGGTGGGAGACAATAAACATTCCCTGATTTTCGTCGAACACCAGTGCTCGTCGTTCGCGGACCTTCGCGCGATTATGGCAGGAAAATGCTTGGAAGTATTGACACTTTGAATCGTTCCCTTATGCTCTAGATTTTCGGGCGTCTGTGGCGGACGCAAACCGAGAGCATTTACAATTTTTATCGATAGAAATCCTCTCCCTGCGAGTCGAATCTAACGTCCTGAGTTTCCGAGTCCGAGGATTTGGTACGCGAGGTTGAAAGTTGATTAGACTCCGGTCCGAACGAGCTCGAACGGTTGACAGACACGTCCAAACAAATTACAAAGAAGCGAACGCGTGGGACGATTCGATTCAATCTTGAGAGTCAGCGTCGCATCCTCTAAGCAAAACGTGATCTAACCATCCCGGACGTGTTTTTCGACTGCCGAGCGGTTGCTTACCCGTCACGAAACCTGCGACGAATTATCGCATGGATCCGTGTTAAGGGCAGATTATTCTCAATTGAGTCAACTCGAAAATTAGGTTGTTCGTTTGAATTCTCTGAACCGGCGCGGGGATTCTTGGTCATTACGAGCGGGCCGTGCGAACGACGGCTGGATTCGCGATTCTACAGAAATTTCAGCTTCTTCGACGCCGCGCTTCCGGCTCGAGTTCGACATTCTCGGCGACGACTCTTGCGGGACTCTTCGATTCGCTGACACTTGAATTCGTTCTAACAATTGAAACCTCTAAACATCATTCCGTCCAGCTGGCGCCAAGAGTAACAGTCGATCGCACAGCCCAAAGCGATTAGCTCCAGCCTCGAAACCTTTCGACTCGAGTTTTTATTAGGTACAATTTCTGAACGAAATACGAGAGATGTTATTCGGATAAGACTCGGTAAAAACTGTACAGAATCGAATGTGAGTCAGGACTTGAATGCTGGCGAGGAACCGAATTCAGCAGATTAGGGTTTTGGTCCTGTAGACCATTGTTTTCGTCTAATAATAAGGGATGAATCATGGAGAATGAAGTTCAAGGATGAGTAATAGTAGATAGAATGACGAACCGAAGATAGTAAGACGAACTGAAACGCTTAGATTACACGAGTGATTACTAGACTGCTGATCTTTACGCAAAATAAAAATTGTCTGCATCGATTGCAAGAAATACAAAACTAAATTGAATGTAATTTCTTCCCTTAATGATTTTAATAAAGAAATCATATATTGGTACCTTCAATTTTTAAAATTTTTCAACAATTTCGAATTTCACAGCCTCAATTTTGTTATAAATAACAACGATCCGCAGTCTAGTGATTACCAATGCATGAAACATTCGACGCTGAACATTTTCCGAGTTTACAGTTAATTCGATCGGCTCGATCGAGCCAGCGGCCGTTTTCGCACGGTCGCTCCGCATCGATCGGTCGCGAATAGCAACTTCCCGGCAGACCGGCGGTTTTAATTTGCTACCTGTTCTGCGCGGAAGCGAGCGTCATACCAAACGAGAAAAACCGCGCGAAGAAACGCGTTTAAGGTCAGCTTAATTACCCGGTAACAATCGGTCGGCTCGCATCGCCTGGATAAACTAAAAACCAAGGCGTTATGCTAATATCGTGTTGCTGCTCGATCGCCGTTCGGATCTGGACTTCCCAGTTAGAAATACGCGCATACAGCGATCGCCGATTATTCGCGGGCCTCGACGATCGCCGAACGAGCGCAAGACAATGATGTGATCCACGTCCGAAACTCGACGGAAACAATTAAACGGAGACCGGTGATGAACGAACTTGTTGTGTAACGCCCCGGCATTCTTATGCAATGCCGGGATTGATAATAATGCCACGAAAATTACACCGGGATAAAGTTGGTCACGCTGCGGAATTTCGTGTCTCGATCGCGTTGCCCCCGGCCTCCAGGATCGCCTCCGCCATTTTACCCTAGATCCATCGCGCGAGTCCCACACGTAATCCAAAAGGCTGCGATCCTCTGTCGGCCTTCTCTTCCGAAAACAAAACGGAAAATTCTATCAACGGAAAAACATTCAACGAACTGCGGAGAGTCGGGCGAATTTTTCGAGAGCACGGAGAGGAACGCGCGGTATTTTTTTGTTACATCGTTAATGCTACCGATGCGGCTCGTTTCTCGAGTTCGTCTCGAAGAAGTCCGCGAAGGTAATATGGACGCCGGCACCGCCATGTTGGAGCCGTGAGCCTCTCTCCGCGCCGAGATTATGGCGTTCGCCGGACGCCGAGGTACGCCGAATGCAGGATTCTCTGCGCGGTGGTTCTCGATTGAATTTTTTAAAACGTCCGCGACGCGGTTTCGCGAACATTGCAGACGCAACGTTGAACGCGAGCTGCAATTCTGAAAAACGTTTTGACCATGATCTTTCATGCTGTGCGAGCGGAACTGTCCCACCCACATAGGCTCGGGGATACTCCGCGGTTTGCGAAACTAGCGGCGATTCGCTCCGTTCGCTTTCGTAAAATTCTCGGTGAACTTTTTTTTTACCAAAAACCCAACGAGAAGTTCACGCGCGTTCTCTTCTGTTACAGGTGAGATGGCGGTGATGTACCTGTACATGAGGTACAGGTACCACTGGAACGAGGTGAAGTTCAGCATGTTCACCACGTTCGCGATGGTGACGAATCTGATCGGTAAGTCGCCGATTATCGCGTCTTTCGTTTACAGGATTTTGGAGAACGGCAAGCACTTATGCGTTCGCCTATTTTCGCCGGGAGAGTACGCGCCGCGAACGCGTTGAAGCCGCGAATCGTCGTAACGGCGCGGGCGGGATAAAAACCGCAATTACTAAAACAATAGTAATAAAAGCCGAAGGAACGATTTTGCAGAGTAATTACGCGAGCAATTGGACGTGTAATTCGTTCGTGTCCGCGCTGGCGCGTCGCGGACCTCGCCGAGAAAGAAGAAACAAATTCGAAGGATTCTCCTAAGGACAACGAGGAGAAGAGAGCCGATTTCCCGCTGATGACATTTAATTTCCGCGGCGTTCCGTTGCCGCGGAGGTTTCTTTCTTTTATGCGGAACCGCGATATCTTCGCCGCGATTACGTCGTACACGTGAGAGAATTACATACGGCGCGGCGCGATCGAGCGGCTCGCACGTGAGGTTGCATCCGCCACTTATCCTCCGCGATGCAGCGAGACGACGCGTCTTCGTGCGTGGTGCAGCGTGGTGCAGCGTTGCACACCGAACCCCTGTGTCCTCTCCCTCACGCTCGATGCGCCTCTCTCTCGCTCTATCTTCCCCAAACAATCCCGCCGAAGAATGCCATCTTCATGCTTAAACGATTCGCCGAAGACCTTGGCGTTGCGAGTCTTATCGTTCGAATGCAATTATTGTGCGTTTATGAAACTCGTATTTTATATAATTTCGATTAAACGGCGGATTCCTCCATGGGGACTAAAAATTACAAGATGCAAACAGAGAATGAAAATAACAGATCGGCATTCACAAATCGTTTTAACCTTTCCATATAACTCCGAAGTTATCCGCAGTCGAGTCGTGATTCCAGCAATTTTCCGTAAAATTAATGTCTAACTATCGGAGAATGAAAGCACCGTTAATTAGGTTGAATAATTTACGACAGCGATGAATTACAAAAATTGAATGCTATCGGCGCTAGGTTCGATCAAAGTTACGATCCTCGGGGTGATCTACATTCAGATGGAAACGTCAATCACTCGATAATAATTTTTACTAACTTTGATCGAACCTAGCGTCGGTAACATTCGATTTTTGTTATTCGAATACAATCGATAACTTAAGAATTAGGCTATAATTCGATGTTTCGCAGGCACGGCGGTCTCGGTGGGCGTGTTCAGCCACATCCTGAAGATCGACGACGCGATCGTCGGGATCATGAGCTCGATGAGCAAGATCCTAGCTGGTTTCGTGTACGCGTTCGCCACCACGGACTGGATGATCTATCTAGGTAAAAGATCGTACCGCTCGATCGGCAACGATCGCGCTAATCACGGATCCTTTCTATAAATTCCAGGGGCGATCGTGGAGATCGTGAACGGAACATCCTTCATCGCGATGCGATCGATAGTCTCGAAGCTGGTGTCCGCGGACGAGCTCGGTGAGTGATCCATTAATCAAACACGCATTTCTCTTCCTCTCGCTCTTTCGAAAGAATAAACCGCGTCTACCGTTACATCAACACCGCAAAGAGTGAACGCGCTCGCGCGTACGATGCAATTATCGACGCGTTTGAATGCGATTACCGCGTACACAGTGGCAAGAAGTCAACGCGCGATCCGCAATCGCGAGGACAGAAACACACCTGCGAGACCGTGGATGCAAATAACGAATAGTTAGGCGACGCGTCAGTGATAAATCAACCTTCCGGCGAGTACGTTCAGCGAATGATAATGTGACATGTGCATACATTGTTTTTATGACATTGGCATTCGCGCGATTCACCCAACGCTAGCCGATTAACTCGATTTTTAATCACCGCGTTATGTCAGAAGCAGTTCGATCGGATCACCGCGAAATCGCTGCCGAAGCATCGATCGGCATAATTCAAACGTCAGCATGCATTAAATAAATTAATGCTTCCCTTCTCAACCGTAATCTCAGGGGACTAATTAGGCTATCTTGCGCGAGCCATTTAAGAATTAACTAGGAAAACTGAAACGTCAGCTTCGCTTCTCATTGATGATCTCAGGAGGAGACAGTCTTATTGGATTATCTTGCGCGAAATCGCTGTTAAAGAATTAACCGGAAATTTTAGCTTCTCTTTGCTTGATTGATAGATTTCTTTCTTCCAGGAGACAGTCTTATGTTAAATTATCGTCCGCGAAATCGCTATTAAACAATTAATCGAATAAACTGACAGTTCTTTTGCTTGATTAGAATTTCATTGAAAAAAAAAAAAGTTGTACAAGTGACCGAGGATTTTTCATCGCGTTTTTGGGAACCGGCGTGGAAACACGATCATCATTGACAAATGACTTTGTGCCGGTGTAGCGTGGCAATTTGCCTCGAATTATGGGAATTGTACCCGTTCGAAAATGGCGGCGGTAACCTTCGCGGTAATCGGACTGTGTTGCCGTTTCACCTCCGTCCGCTCGGCGTTTCCACGGAATCGTGTAAATAGAATGATTTTATTTGATCTTATCCTCGAGCCAATTTCCCACGGACTTTTCTCTTAACTGGCTGCGACGCGACGCGACGCGACGCCGCACCATTTGTGGTACCGTTTGGCCAAAATACGGAGAAAGAATCTATTGAAACCAAACTATCTAACAAATCTGACAATTTGTGGAAAGCATGCCACAGGTACAACGGTTATGTGGCAAAATTTATTTTTTTAAATTTGTTAACACTAAACCTACCGAGCACTAAAAGGTTCCATTTATTTAGATTTTGAGCAATTTTTACCTCAACATGTAAACAACTTCATAATTTCAATAATTCCAATATGAAAAATATAAAACCGGTCATTTGATAGGCAGTGGTAGGTTTAGTGTCAAACATTAATTAAAATAGGCTAATTGGAAACCTCTGCATTACGCAAACTAACATTTTCACCACTTTTAACCGCTTGTAATTTTCAGCATGTATAACACAGTTCTACAAAACGCATTTTTTAAATTTTCTTTACGGGTCAAATAGTGCCTTTTTCTATGTAATTGTTATTTTTTCGACAATTTTTTTGCGCGTCATTTGGTGAACAAATTGGTTAACAAAAAAATCAGGTTGTTCAGTAAAAGTTTGCCGAACGCCATAATATTCTTGGAAATAATTGATATTTATACAAAATTCCAACTATCCAGTAAATGAAATTGTATTGAAAAACCTATTTACCTAACATTCGAAAAATTGATTTCTCCCCCATTCGTACCAGTGTGCGCCGTGGTGTAACAAGATCTAACGAGGTTTCCAGTCCGGAATTAAGAAACGCAACAGTACACGCATGTATAATTTTCAAATGGTTCCGCAGGCAAAGTGAACTCCTTGTTCGGAGTCTGTGAGTCGCTGATGCCGCTCGTTTACGGGCCAATGTACAGCTCCATTTACGGCGCAACCATGAAGACATTCCCGGGGACGTTCTTCATTGTCGGCGCCTGCATGACCATGCCCGCAGTCTTCGCCTTCTTGTAAGTCGAAGTGATACTTCCGGTCCCCCTATCTCGCTCGTTCCGAAACAATTTAAACTGCCGGGCCCGATCGCGTCGAATTCTCTTAAGATCCCGGATAGTAAAGTCTAGCGAATGATTTCGAAACAGCTGGCTGTACACGGAGCACCGGCGGGATCGTCTGCTTCTGGAACAGGAGAAGAGGTCGAGTATTAAGCCGGATTCACAGGAAACGGAGGGCGATCCGAGGCAGACGAAATGGCAGATCGCCGGCGAGAAGAAGGCCGATGTTCCTACGATGAACGGTGTGACCAACGCGGCGTTCGAGGCCGATCGTTAATTAATTATATTCGCGGAACTTAAAAATACGTCTCGAGCGAATTATCGTGATCGATCGGAGCACGGTGCTCGTCGAGAACGAGATCGAGTGTAAATGCGGAAGAAAAACGGAGGGTCAATGAGAAGACAGGCACACGCGACGCCCGCTCTCGTGCTCGATCGCGAGAGAGGAACAGGTTCGACGTACCATTTTTGCCGGTTCTTAAAGTTGCGTGCGGACGACGAATTCTTCTTTGATTTTTTTTCTTTTTTTTTGTAAACTCAAATAAAGGATAACTGCGAGGATAGAAAAAGAAAAGTAGTAATAGAAACGTCGAAAGACAATCGATCGCCCGTGAAATTGACCGAGGCTTTCTCTAATGATTTTTGTTTTGCCGCCGAGATGAACCTGACGAAGCTATCCTTTATTTCCAGTTCTAGTACAAGCAGTCTCCGGTACTTAAGTGAATTGTGACAATAGACGAAACACGAAACAGAGGTATTATCTGTTCGAGCGTATCAGTATTACGAACGCATACATCTCCCCGCTTAGCTGCTAACTAATTCACGGACAGTTTCATCCCGCGCTCGATATTCTTCGCGCCTCGGCTGCCACGATATCCTCGCGATACGGAACAACAATATCTTCCTGTTTATTCGCGGTATCGAACGATCCACCCGCCGCCCTCAATAAAATAAGAGAAACAAGATTTTTCGAAATTCTTTACGACGTTATGGCAGTCGACGCGCGCATTGACGGAGAGATTTTGCATTCCCCGAGGGAGTCTCGCCCGCGAGCCAGACCGATTGTACATTTTTATTGAATAGTATTTATATTAAGAAGCCGCATCATTCCCGTACGCGTAGAGGAGAGGGTAGAAATATGAGACACCAAGGTTTTCACCAATACGCGATATTGATACTTCTAAGAATGGTTGTACATCAGATATTATACCGACTAAAACCAAATAAAACTAACTAAAACTAAATCAAATAAATTTTCCTTCTAATTGTAGTTGTCCTGTTACTTTTGACGATTTATGTTATTGCTTTAATTAATTAAACGAATGTACATGCACCCCAGAGAAGTACTACTAGGTCGGATTTGGCGAGAAAATCTCTGTAAGATACGCGATACTTATGTTCATGCAGTATGTTAAATATGAAATGACTTTTTCTTTGGTTTAAAAAAATAAAATGGATATCTCATATTCCTACTCTCTCCTCTATTATAGCTTCTTGTGATATAGTACAATAGTTTTGTATTTAGGAGATAAATAGTGTTACGGAAATAAAAAGTTTTCATTGACCATTACACCCAACGATCATTCCCGAAAAGTCTAATCGGAATTTCTTCGTCGTTCACAAGTAGGCGGAAATTTATACCTCTTGAATAAACATTTTCGAATGACTAAAAATATCGACGATAAAAACCCAAAATTCGGGGGTTGAAAATCGATGAAACTGCACAGAAGAAATACCGATTGTGTAACGGTTCGAGACCGCGCTGTTCTACTCCGATAATTGTCCGACCGTGTTCCCTATCTTACCATCGTCTGTCCCAAAAATTTTCACACACTACCGCGCCACCTCTGCCGCAGCTGAGTAACAACCATCGCCGCAATAATAAGTCCGTCCATTGCCGTCCAATAATCCGTTTTCTCGTTTGCAACCGTTACATAACGAATTTCAAAAGACACAAACAACTATAGTGCGTAAACAAGCCGCGATAACGAGTCAGGAAGCTAAACAAAATACATGTAATATATCTAATCTGTATAAAAAGGAGAGAAACACTCGGAATTCCTCTATCGATCCCTGTCGTCGCGCGTTCTTCGCTCATCCAGCGACGAGACGAGACGATTAGACACAAAGTAACGGATACATAGAAGCAAAAATCGGATGTTTCTATTTTCGATTGGAATCGTGATTACACGTGCTTTTTAAATCTTAATTACCAAGACTTGTCGGATCGTAGGATTAGAAAAGTAAGTTGTACAATTATCGTCAATTCGAAAATTCGAAATGACGCGCCGCGCGCGGTCGGTAAGATCGTTGCGGGTTATCAGCGGAGGTCGGATCGCCGGGAAGGTGCACGATCAGTGTGGAATCGTGCTCCCGATGGCGGTGCGTCACGTCACGTCACACTGGCCCAGGGGGTATAAGCTGTAATGGGATAAATTTAATCACTAAACTTCCGCCCTGAGTTGTACGTAGCGCTAGTGTTCTCCATCACGTGATGAGGGCGCATGCGCAGTGATCCACGCTGATCCCAGCTGATCCACGCAGGACGCGCGTCCACATGCGTCCATGGCGTATATTTGATTCGAATCGAAGCCGGTCGAAGCCACGCGAAGTTGATTAAGTGCAAATTAGAGTAGTGCAGTGTAGTGAGTGTAGTGCAGTGTAGTGAGTGTAGTGCAGTGTACTGACTGAAAAAACTAAAAAAGTAGCTATGGTTGCGAAACGGTGCGTAGTTCCTAATTGCCCCGGCAATCATAGCAAGTTATATAAATTTCCAAAGGACACAAAATACGAGAAAAGACTTTCTAAGTGGCTCTCTGTGACTGGGAACAAAGACTTATTGCATTTGCCAGAGAAATTACTTTTGGAACGGGCAATATGCAATCACCATTTTGAGGCCAAATATTTTTTTCGGCGAGGCCTTGCTCGGTCTGCAGTACCAAGTTTATATTTACCAGGTATTTATATATTATTTATTCATGTAGAAATATAGTTAAGTGCGATAATATATCTTGTCTTTATATTCACAGATCCTATTGAAGTTCCACGGGATCATTTCTCGTATAATGAAACTGAAAGTAATAAAAATGATGATTCCAATGAAAGTAGAGCCATTGATGAACCTTCAACGAGCGCAAGTACTCATATTACTGAAGGTTGGTAGGAGCAGTGTGTTCTTATTATTTATATCAATTTGTATTAAGCTTTACTAACAAAAAATTTCTATTAGGTGTTCAGATGCCAAGAAACCTCAAGCGTTCCAGGGAAGAAGATAAAGGAAGAGCAGAAGGTAATAAAAATGATGATTCCAATGAAAGTAGAGCCATTGATGAACCTTCAACGAGCGCAAGTACTCATAAACTAGTTCATTATATGAAGCGTGTATATATTAATGTAAAATAAAATAATTATATGAAGCGTGTATATATAAATGTAAAATAAAATAATTATATGAAGCGTAATTATATGTAAATGTTAATTGTATGAATGTTAATTGTATGTAAATGTAAATTAAAATAGTTAATTGTTAATTATATAATAAACATTTAATTTTATTTGAAGCTGTATTAATTTTTTTCTACCATTTTCATATAGCTCAATATTAGCTATAGTATATATATATAGGGTTATGTGAGTCACGCGAGTATCTGTGTGTAAGTGAGTAGCGTTTATATCTATATATACTGTTATTAGTTCGGCCCTGGGACATAAGGAGCGCTGAAATTCTGGTTTCATTTTTAACACGCCAGCTTATACCCCCTGCACTGGCCACAGTAACGCACCGCCGTCGAAGCGAGGTGGCATGATGCGAAGGAATTTGGATCGTGCGAACTTTGTACAAATAGTCGTAGAGTTGACGCGCGATTCGTCGTACGTGCCGTTCTCGTCCAATAACGTTGCAGAGTTGTTGTTTCGCGATCGCGAGGATTAAACGCGCACGGCTGCTCCTCTAATCCTCGCGCGTTTTTTCCACGAGGACGACCGAGAGAGGATCGGGACACGCGACAGACCCGGGGTCAGGTTTTCCCCGAAAAAAGTTCCCCGTGTCGGAAGCAGAGGAACGACGCTCTCAGTTTCACCTTCTCTCCCCCTCTCTCTCTCTCTCTCGCTCTCTCTCTGTCGACCTCGCACGCGGACACGCAGCAGCGTTCTTTTCTCTCCGTTGCACGGCGCACACGGGGACGGGACAAGTGAAACCGTGAACGTCGAGCGGCACGACGCTCGGCCAGCAAAGGTGAGCGAGATTCGGGAAAACTAAACTAAACCGAACCGGACTATTTTCTTGACAACGGTCCAACTGGGAACTGATCTTGCGTTCCTCGAGCGAGCAGCCTCGAAGACCGTCGTGGCACGCCGATTTCCCGTGGAATCTTCGGCACGCCACGGTTCTCTCGTAAACGTTACATTGCTTCTCGCCGAATCGTGCTGCTCCTTACAAAAGCGGGGGATGAAACCACCCCCTTACCACCGACGAGTACAATATTTATTGCGTAACGCATTGCGAAAAGCATTCTCGATAATCTATTTTTACGTTCGAGCAGGATCTCGTCTTGGCGAATTTTTCGGTATTCTCTTACCGGGGGTTGTTTCATCCCCTTCTCACTTAAACGCGAATCTCTGGGGATTTCCACAGCTTCCATATATCCCTCTGTTGAGATTAACAATTTTTTTTGAGCTTTAATCCAAGCTTAATTGAGCTTAGAATCCAGAACTCCAGCATGCACATTTAACTAGATTTTAGATATAGATGGTCCGACCAAGGTCGCAGAAAAGCAAACGATACGTCTCGTTCGAGGAATTCTTATAACCGTTTCGCAAACAGTAAGTGCTATTGAATGACAATACGGGACGGATGTGTGAAAATCGAATTTTTAGTGTGAGGCAACTAGTTCGGTTATCTGTTCTGACAAATAGACGATAAACAAACCACACAAACTTATCGAAAGCCAATATAGTTTACAATGGATACTATCTGGATCGCGGGAACAACCTATTTCGCAGAAAACCTGTTCCAATTACTACGTATGTTGAAAAACAGTACAGCCGTTGTCGCTCTGTAGAAATTCGATGAAAGAGACGTCGTTATCGGTCCCGAACGACACCGTCATTTTCGCTTTATCTGGTCCCATTGACAGGCGCACAAACTATGAATTCATAACGATGAATGGAAGACCGGTTTCCGTACAAAGTACCTTATTTCATGTTCACGGTAGAACGATACTGAAAGGGTTCCGAGTATCCGAACGTTTCGTGGAACGGTCGAATGACTCGCGCGAGGCTCGCCGTAAGTACGCCGACAGCGAACGGCGAGAATCGTTTGAGAACTGCTGTATACAGAATGTTTTTTTCATCCGATTTTATCAGAAACAGCTGGAACCAGTATCTGAACTAGGAAGAGGCTCGTTAATTCGGCCCGCGTGTGGTATAATACAACGACGATACATTATCGACGCTTGCTTGACCCTTGTACATCTGTATACGCAGAAGCCCAGATCGCGTTGCGTTTTATCGACGGCCACGTAATCGCGTCGGTCGCTCGCCATTGTTTTTCGGTGAACATTTTTATTTCGCGCATACGTAAACGCGCCTATCGCAAACCCGTGGCGCGGCAGGAAACGTCAATGAACGTTTTGAATTACCAATTAGAACCGGTCTCGATAGCTCGCGAAGCTCGATTGCGTGGACGATAAACTGTAACAACGCGTACCAATTGGCATCATAATCGGACACCGCGGATGTTTGCGTTTTAATTCGCGCGCGAGAGAGAGAGATGGAGAGACCAGAAATTAAATACGAGATTTACTGCCGCAATAAATGCTTTCATAACTGGCCCGATATGAAGCTTTAATTACAGACATCGCTGCTGTCCGGCGCATCGTCTATGCACGCGTACTACGTAAACATCCACGCTCCTCACAATTTTTATGGTAACTGGTACTCGAACGCGTAGCCTTTTAAGCAAGCGATCGGCTTTTGCTCAATAATGCCCAGGATTACGCGATAAAATATCCAACTTTTATACCGTCGCGATTCCCATAAATAACTCCGGCGTTACGCGTTCGGTCAGCGACGACGTAAGTTTGTTTGCAAGCTGAACTAACGTCTTTTGATTCCCGCCGCCGCTCCGCCGAAGCGACAATAGGTTCTCACGCGTTCGCACAGCTATTTCTTTACGTCACAAAAGAGAGAGAGAGAGTAAGAGAGGTCGTAACAATAACGTTCGACGTTCAATTTAACGTGTCAATAAAGAGAGACGGTCGGCGGGCTTAACGGTTCTGATCGTATGGTTGGTCGAAACCGTACGACAAATTAGTAACAATTAAATCCGATGCGGTGGTGCGACTGCGGCCAATAGGCTGCCGTATAATTTACGAGCCTCGATTACCAATCCTCGAGAATCAGCGTTGTCTTCTTCTTCTTCTTGTTCTTCGTCTTCTTCTGTGCCTCTGCTTGCAACAATCGAGGCGCCCGTGTTGGTAGTCAGTTGGCCGATATATCTCGCGCGCGAAAACAAGCGACACGTAACGCTAGATGATGAAAGGTCGGGGGACGCGTCCTTCGAATATCTAGTCATAAACAAAAACAATAAATTAGTTTAGATTATTTACATATATTTCTTTTTGTTTCGTTATCGAGAAAAATCTGTCAACATTGCATTTCTGCGAGGTGCGCGCTCTGTCTCCAGATGGATCACAACGCCGAGTTTTTTCTGCAACAAGTACATACGTAATATCACCGGTTAACCGATAATCGGTAGAAAATTAATAATACAAAGACCAAACGTTGAGTCATTCCTGGGCGAGGAGCAACAATGATCGAGTGACTCAATTGCCCGACGATGACTAAGATATATATGTATATCCGTATTCGTTGCCGCGAAACCGTAAAATCCATCGATAACGGGAGAATTTAATATTTATGAGAACTAAGCGAGACGCGACGCGTGTAGTAGTAGCCGTCGACGATATTTGAAAGTTTTGGAATCGCGCGTTCCCTTCTGCCAGTTTTTTGCTCGACGGGATCCTCTCTTGGAACTTTCACGATTCTGTTCTTTTGTTCCAGGTGAAAGGGATGCCATCGAAATGGTCTTGGATAATTTTGACTCTTGCGTTCTGCGTTACCGCGTCCCTAGAACATGACGAATGGGAAGCTTTCATACAACTGACCGAGTTCGACTACGAGGATACGTGCTCCTCTACCGCCGAAGCTGAATGGAAGTTCGTTACTTACCCGTCTAATAAAACGCTGGCCGTATGGGTAAGTATTTTACTATTCACACATATAAGAAGCATGTATTTATATATTTCCATGCACAATGTTCCACTTAGCACGCGATCATGTTAGATAGAAAAACGCGTATGCATGTGCAAGACTAAATCAGTTTTTTTACTATAATCACAGGAAGAGAAACTGGTCGATTATGCTAATTTCAAGCAAAAACAAAAACTTGAAGTTGCTAATAGATCCCGGGACAATAGCACCAGCGATTCGTCTTTGCAGTATAGATACGATGCTGCTGTGACTGCGGGCGATGCACTATTGAACAGCAGTGATTTTAGGACGGTAAGTTGCACATTATACACAATTATGCAGACAATTTTCACATGTAATTTACTTTTATAGCTTGTTCGCTTTGCTGGGACAGCTGAGCTAAAAAGCGTGTCTGCAGTTATCCAAGAAAATGGGGAGAACCTTACGCGTAGAGGTATAAATATTAAATAATTGATGAGAATGTATGCTGAATATTAAAGAAAATACCGACTTTTTCAGATGTCGATCGTGTGATGCGTTTCAAGAACAACGCCGAGACGAAGAAACGTGTCTGGACAGCATGGCATCAACAGTTAGACGTCTCAGCAGAGTATGTTTCGACTGTTCTTCCATTAGTTGAACAAGCTGCCAAAGAAAATGGTCAGTGCTTTAAAAAGAATAATTAAATGTTATGTTTGCACATAATTTGTAAGTAATTGTATTATACAATGTGTAATATTCTATTGTACATTGTAAATAATTTACATTGTTTCAGGTGCCAAAGATGTTACGCAATACTGGGAGATGTTAAGCGGATACAAGGACGGTTACGAGAAAATTAAGTACGAATGGTCCAGAATCGCTAATCTTCATAAGAAATTAGTACAGCATGTACGAAATATTATGTTTCACCAATACAATATCGATATGAACCAGACAATCCCGGCGTATCTGCTTGGCAAGTTGATATTACGAGGACAATTTTATCAAAAATGGGAAAATGTTCTTTTTTTTTACCTTACCATTGTCTTCTTCATAGGATCGCTGCAAGGAAGCGACTGGACTCCAATTGCAGTGGATATAACTGATCATCCGAAACGAATGCACGACATAAAAAAAGAACCTCTGGAAAAGAGTCAGTAACATACTGCTATTCATGTAGTATACATATGAATGTTGATTAACATATTCATGACCGATTTCATTTTAGAAACTTCTCGGTAAATCATTGTACAAAACTGCCTCTGATATGGGCAAGGAATTATTAGATAACACTCCAGACTCGGAATTTTGGGAGAAAAGCACTTTCAACGGACAATGCCCATCTAAGCTAATTAATTTTTGTAAGGACGGTGCTATGAGGTGCGTACTCCAAATAATTCAGCCTGTACAGCTTGTAGTAAAGTGGTTAACTGTAAAAATATTTTTCAAGGGTATCTACTTGCTACGAGCCTACATTGAGCAATTACCTTTCTGCGCATAAGAATATAGGAAAAGTTTTATACAATGAAATGACTGTGCAAAATATCCCAGTACTTACTACAGCTAATAGATATTCCGGTAAGAATGAAAAATTACGATAAAAAATATCATATACGTCGGAACAGCAATGATCAACGCGATGCGTAAATTTTCAGTTTTAGAAGAAAGCGTAGGGGAACTGTTCGGCATTCTAGCAGCCAGTTCCGCTTGGCTGAACCACTCTCAAATTGGAGATAACAGTGTCGATACAGACAAATTTTTAATGGTATCTTTAACGATAACCGCCTTGGACGTACTACCTCGGTTAGCTTATTACATGTCCGCGGACATGTGGAGAATCAATGCCAACAAGACATACACGAAGCCCGAAGATCTAACGTCATCTTGGTGGCAGTACAGGTATCAACTCGCTAAGTATTCACGTGACGCACGAGCACAAATTTCGCTAGATGTGTATTCATTTCGAACACGTTTGTTCAAGGCGAGAGTACGAAGGTCTCGACAACGAGGGAATAGAGATACCGACGTTTCTAAACGACGATTATATCACCAGCAATAAACCGTATCTCCCGTAAGTAGCAATAACGATAAAACAATCACCATCGATTCGACCCCGCTACATTATTAACACAAGTGTTAATTTCGCAGTAAGCTAACGGGAACAATACTTGCCTTCCAACTCTATCAATACATCATGGACTCCACGGAAGTCAGATCCGATTCCCTACTGAGAAGCGAATCGAAAGCAGACTTGCTGTGAGTACCAAACGAAACTCCATACTATTTCGTTTCGAGAAATTTTCTAAAAGTATACATTAAACGATCAATTTTTCCTGTCAACAGAAGACTGATTCAGAAGGGAGGCAGTGACGAGTGGTCGCGAATAATCAACAACGTCTTCGAGATAGATGAAATATCCGCCGACGCGATGCTATCGTTCTTCTCCCCGTTGGAAGATTTGATCGACGAGTTAGACGAAGATTTCGAGTACAAACCGGTCACCGTGAAGGAGTCAGACTTGTACGAATTAGAGAAGAAGATGGTTGCAGAGATGAACGCCCCTCCAACGACGACCACTAGCACGCCGAGCACGGTGGTATCAAGAAACCCAGTAATCGCGACGCCTTCCAGCAAAGAAAATAGCCAAAGGGGCGACGGTAACGCTTTAGCCGACAGCAAGAAGAGCTCAGGGTCGAAATCGTCCGTGCCCGGGACGGAGGAGAAGCCGCAGAAGAATAATCCGTCGGGATCAGAAGCGACAACTAAAGTTAGCCTCGACGAGTCATTAGACTATAGTGTAGACCCCAACGAAGACACGAAACCAAAGATGAATACTAGTAAAGCTGTGTGGGCGGTGGGAGCGGTGCTCCTGGCGACGATAGTGATTTGTGTAGTAGCAATCTTTAGCCGGCAACGGTGCCGCAAAACGCCGAAGAACAGAAGATACGTTTAAACAAGTGTTGTGTGTATGTCTACTCGGGCCATCGAGAAAGCATATATTTATTGTTCTTTGCATTTAGATTGTAAGACCTTCTTCTTTTTTTTCTTCTTTTTTTTTTACCCGAGTAATTTATCGTCATCCAGACAGAGTAAGACATTGACAACCAATTCGCAATGTATGTATCGTGACATCGTCGTACATTCCTCAGGCTGCTCGTTGCGAGGCGAATACCGAGGCTGCACACTCAATTCACAGTTTGATCCGCCCGATGAGCAGCACACGCGCAACAGAAGAATGTCCAAGGAAGAGAATTCAGACCTTCGATACAAGAGAAAGTATTAATCATTTTTGCGTACGTAATCAAATTTATTTAATTTAAACCGCGACGTATGTACATACGTTAGCCGCTTGCCTTGTGCATCGTCCTCCCGGTTTGCTGAGAATTCGAATTTTTGAATGGTTGGCGCGCCGACTGCCGAAGGGTTGTTTCGCGCGAAACCGGCCAATCGGAGCTCCGTCACGTGACCAGCCGCGCCGCCATCGTTGCGTTTCAGTTGTACCCTGTACATTGCGATAATATTGAAATACATTATTACAAGGCAAGCGGCTAATGCTGTTTTCAGGAAGAAAATTATATATATATATATTTTTTGTTGTATGTCATACCTAATTGCGCACAAATAGATCACGAATTGTAATATAAAAGTTAATCGTGTATGCCAATTGCATACAACAGTGTTCCTCTACAAGTATGCCAAACCGTAGGAAAGAAAAAGGGAAATGAATTTGAACGAGATTTTCGAATGTTTTCCGCCCTCTATTTTCTGTAGATCCGTTTAGAGAATATGTATGCCAGTAAAATCGTCACGTTTATAGCGTAGGAGTCGATTTTCTTGCGACTTGTATTGTACATAATCGTCGAACAAACTTATTATAGAGTGATATGGGAATGACGCAAAACGTACTTATTGGAACTTTCATCGCAAAAATTGTCATCAACAAAAAAAAAAAAGAACAAAAAACATTTTTCTAGCACTCGTACGTAACGTGTACGTGCGATTTGTAACGGATTGTATGGAAGATTTATATTTTTTATAAAATTATATTTATTTTGTACCCAACGAGAGATGCGCAAATAAAACCTTGTTCCGGTACAAATACACAGAGAATTTCAATGTTAATGATCAGCAATTTTGCAATTTAACTGTTTCCCAATGTTTCGATCCTGATATGGATCATTATCAAGAGAATTAAACAAATTCTACATATTTAGTGGTGACAAAGTTTTTAAAGAGTAGAAGTTGACGTTGTGCTCGTAGGCAATGTACTATTATGCATTACAGTTTTATTATACATTATTACGATCGACAAAACGGAATATTTAACACAGAGAATCTTGACTTCGCGTGTGCGCTAATTATTTATGTAAATAGAAGACTGATATTAATCCTTCGTTACATACCCCACCGATTTTTCTGGAATCTTCACGGTGGGATAGGCGAATTTCCATTCGCCACGAATAATCACGGGCGTCCTGATAATCCTCTGCAGCATTTAATCACATAATTAACAAACTTAAACAATCCAGAGATATTTCACTTTACTACCTCACTGTGACAGCACAAATCCGATTCAAACGACGCGTGGTGACTGACTAAACCCAAATTTTGCTTCTGCGACCTGATTGGACCCTTTTTCGAAATGCTGCGCTCCGATTGGTCCGGCACACGAACGACACCATTGGCCAGCTAGTTCCATTGCAGCGGCGCTACTTTTGAATCCCACCCGCGGGCCTTTCAACCTGTCGATAAACCATTACACATAATTTTCCGATATGAATATTATTTTTTATACCATTTTAAACAAAGATACTGTTTAATTGCTACATTTTTTCTTCCGTAAAACGTGAACCTAACCCCGTTGCCAAACAACATCGCTTTAAATGTTATTCCATCAAGTTGAAATAACATTCTTCTCCTTTAAATAGAAACATGAGTTTTCTTTTTTTTCACGAAATTATTCAGGAAGTTCTAATCATTAGCGAGTGGCGTTAATTATTTCTAAAATAGTGTACATGCTTCTTTCATAGTGAGAATATTATTCTCAATCGTTGTTTGAGCACAGAATGAAGTTCGTTCACGTTTAATTAAATATGTTCTCAATTAAATCTTTCTAAAATGAGAAAAATCGTTCATATTCTACCCGGGAAACAAATTCTCGCCTATCAGTCAACGAAACCCTAGTTTCGCCAGATGTTATCAACTATTCGGTGTGGACTCATCGGACAGGGGTAGAGGGTGTTTACACGGAACGTTCGTTGCTACCGTCTCCGCCGTTAGTCATAGCAGCCAGCGGGCAGGTACGGGTCATGCGAAGAAGTAACAACCTCGGCGAGCGGGGGCCATCGAAGCTCCGAGAAAATCAATATAAGGCGAAGTTGGTTCTCGCAATCGTGGCGTGATCCGATCGTTCTCCTTGAGGAGTAGGACGAGGAACGGAAGACAAAGAGGAACGGAGAATCGTATCGCCGGCCAATATAATCCGTTCATTGTTACGGCATCGTTATCGCTTCTTGCTAGGCGTCGTTGCTCGTGGTCTCGCGTTGCGATTGGCAGAGGGACAACGAGCCGAGCACGAAGAAGATAACGGTGCGACGAATTTCGAGCGTGTAGAGCCCCGAGGAAGAGAAAGGGAACGAGAATCGCGTGGATCGGTTGTTCGATCATAGAGGCCCGCGGAGGGTGTCGGGACACGCGCACGGACATGCGCATGGCCGGCCTAACGTTAGGGGATGCTCGCTGACCGGCCGACAGTTCGTTATCGTCGCGTCCTTCCTTCGCATGGATACCGGTTGAAAGTTTCGTTGGTCGGGGGGGTGTACGTGTGGACGAGGTTCGCGCTCGCCCTAAGGGGCCTCAACGGAGCTCGGCGTCCAAGGGCTGGCAAGGGCCGTGCAAAATCATCCCCTTCGGTCTAAGGAGCCCCGAGTCCGTCGAGGAGCATGCGCGACTAGCGGACACACAGGGGTTGTGTGTTGCAGTCAGGGAGGGGCTGGCTTTCTCTTGCGGCGGAGTGACTCAGAATATGCATTCCCTGAAACTATTCTTCCCGAAAGAGTGATTTCCGTCGGTGTGACATGCGTATACCGTTGACAGATCGCCGCACCGTGTACCACTGCTGCGATATTCATCCCGCGATGTCATAATTGGTGGCAGTGTCGAGTGTGTTACGTGGATCGACTGTCAGCTGTCCCTTCACCATGAACGTGAGTACCCGCTGCCTCCCGATTATCGACTCGCGTTTCGTTCTCTAGCTCGCGTGGGCGTTCCTCTTGTAGCGAACAGCTTCTCTCCTCGGGTACCCTGACGAACGAAAACGAGAGAATCGCCGTTAGTATATTGCCCTCCCATGGTCTCGCAATCATGGGACCCAGTACGTCGTTGACCTCCGTGTGTCGTGGATAAAATCGATTGCGAAGGTTACCTCTAATCCTGGAACCTCTCCTCTCCTCTCTTCTCTCTCTCTCTCTCTCTCTCTCGCTCGTCGGTCTCGACAGAACAGCGTAATCCTTGGGATTCCTAATAACATGGTTTTCTAATAAATTGTCAAGATAAGAATTTCTCTGATTGATAATTAACACCTCGTCTACCGGGCGGTTCTTCAACAGAGCTCGAGAAAGATCTAAATTGTTCGGTGGTCGAACCGTTAACCCATAGATCATGCCCTACGAAGGGTTAAACAAGACAACACGTACCGATCGATTCCTCGGTGCTCGGCAACCGGATGATAAGTGTACCAAGAAACGATCCTTATCTTCCTCTCTGTCGTTCGTTCTGTCTGTCCTACTCTCCCCGTCTTTTTTAGACGTGATCTCTCGGCCCGGGATCGGGTGACCTTGTTCCCCGAAGCACTCTTCGGGTTTTGTTAGCCGAGAATCGCTGCCGGTTGTGTTTGTCCCGCGAGTTAATTATGATTCCGATGCCTTTATTCTCCCTCTTGCATTTTTCTATGCAAGAGGAGGGGGGGAGGCAGAGCAGAGAACGAAACAAAGCCATGTGGGCCGCGGAAAGAAACGTGTTACGGAATTGCGAAGCCCACGGTAACCGAAGACGCATTATCACGGCTGCGACGATTTCTTAACCCTTCGCGGCCCTGTCTATCTCCGAGATATTATGTCTAACGATTAACATTCATAGAACCGGAGCTACAATAATCTCAACCGGTTCGAGAATACGAGAGAATTACCATAGAATTGCTGATAGATCCCTTCGACACGAAGGGTCTAACAAGGAGAAGGCACACCCTTGTCCTCACAGATTTAGTTGAGACTTTACAGAGTTATAGATCTCGTTCTCCTGATTTCGAATGTACCCCATTATAAGGGCAACTATCCAGTAGTTTTCGAGATATTTGCAAGCTACGCGAAACGAGCCGCGATCAGCGGAAGAAAAATCAAGCCGCTCGGTAAGATTGCAATTCCTTGTGCAAACACGAGCGTGTGCAACGGGATTTCGAAAATCCGCGGCGAAGTAGAATCTCGCGAGTCTCGCTGCAATTAACGAGAAAGCTAACAACGTTTGCCACGAGGCTCGCATCGAGCGTGATCGGATGCTTAAAAACGATCGGCCCCGCGAAATTCGAAAAATTACCGGAGCATCGCAATAACGGGTCGCGGAGAGAGAGAGAGAGAGAGAGAGTTCGATAACTCGGGTTCCCGTAATTCCTCGCGTTCATCCCGTATCGAATTCCGAAATTGTTCTTCCAAACGGCCCCGTGGAACGAGAAGCATTTTTCCTTTAACGATGTCCATCTTCCTCCTGCCCGGAGAGCCAGTCTTCGGTTATACGTACTCCTTCGCTGCACTTGCGAACGTTTAAAAATAGCGTCGCGGTTTTATAACGCGTGAAACGCGAAACAGCTCGAGAATGTGGATCTCTTTCTCCAAGTGTCTGAAATCGAAAACGAAAGAACCTCGCTTGAAAACAAGAAAAAAAATTAATTGGAGATACATTTCTTTTTTCGAGGAGAATTGTGAAAATTCGATGGGGAACTTCTAGGAATTGTAATAATGCGACAATGTTTTTTCCAGGCCTTGGCGACAGATATTGTCTGCGGCAACGGAGACCACGTTGGTGAGTTCGGTCGCGCACACGTTCTCGTGATTTATACTTCTCACGACCCATTTACAATGCAAATCGATCCTCAAAGTCGAGCCATTTCTCTCGTAGCGCTTTCAAGCTAGATTATCTTTTTATTTTCCATCCAGCACGTTCTTGCTCAATGTACTCTTCAGGTTTTTCTTTTTTGTAAATGGTATACACGATTTTACTTTTCACCCTTGCGCACGAGTACAGTCGATACTGCGGACGCATGCTTGTGCATTCTCACGTTGCGGTCCTGCGTGCGTACACTCGGCAAACGAAACCAGTGAGCAATTCTCGTACGATTTTTAACCTTCCAACCACTGCCGTTGTCGATGGACGACGGTGCGAAACTTTCGCGAGATACGGTCGTCGTTAATAAACGATTTGATGAATTATACGGGTGTTGCTCATTGACTTTTATTTATTTTGCCGAGATTGCGTCGATGAAACAAGACGCGCGGAGTGTTTTCGTTTCGCTCGTTGCGTATCAGTCGCATAACAAACATCTGCCTTTACATTGTTTACACTGCATTCTTATGTACGCAAATCATCGCATATATAGATAAGAAACGAATGTATTTGTACAACTTTTTGTTTCTTTTTCTTGTTTTGCGTTTACACATTTGTGAACGTATATCAGAAGCCGACGGGTTAAACGCACCGTCGAGATAGACCGAAAGATCGGCTCGCAGGGATTAAAGGTCGAACGGCTGAACCCTTTGAGCATGGGGGATTCCAATTTGAACGAAATTGTGCAGCGATTTATCAAAGACGCCGCAATTTTTCAGCGTCGCCTCGGTCCGTTCGAGTGCGAAAGGGCAAGCTGCTGCCGCGGTCGATCGAAGTTGCGGAGGATCGTTGATTTTTCAACGCGTCATTCCTTATTGTCCGGTGAACCGCGTTCCGGTTCACCGTGATACAACATTGACCGAAGTCATTTCGAGACAACGCAAAGGGAGCCCGCGGGGTAATGCGATTGTGGCAAACGGGATTATTTCGGCGCGTACCGCTTCTTCTTCCTATCTGCTCGTGGAACAGAGCCGGCCGTCAATCGAATCAATCCCGCATCGATTTCCCGTTGGCTTTGCCAATTTCCCAGCAATTACGTAATCGTTAAAATGATCCCGCACCGAGAGAACTTTGGAAATTCCGTAACCTCTCTCGAGGGTTCGCGCGGTGAGCTGGCCGCAATGCCGAGAAATCGGAACGGGACGCACGCCTCGTTTGCGCCGCGTCGAACCTTACCAACTTCCAGCTCGGGGAACTCGAACGATTAGGAGCTAATTAGCGGAATAAATATTGACAGACCGCTTTAAATATTACCGGCGCGATCGCTCGAGGACCGGGTCGCGCCCCGATGCACAAATTCTGCAGCGCAATGCGGTCGTTCGGCCGTGAAGAAGCTTTAATAAATCATCGCTTCCCGAGAGAGAGAGAGAGAGAGGACAGTCGATGATCTCATCGATTCATTATCAATTTTTCTATCGAGACACTGTTCTTCGATTTCTTTCTGTTCTCTCGAAGTTTGTTGTGTTATCGTGGCAAAAATCATCTTGGTCCCCTCTCCCTACAATTCTTTCAAGTGTTCTTTGTTGTTATCGTTGTACGCCGTACCGATCAGCGTTGACGCGCATTTCGAGAGTGCCTTACGCGGACGAACGTAGTAATTTTAGTACAGATCTAAGATACACAGCTTACAGTTTCTTATTTAAAATTAAAAAGTAAGATTCAACATCTGAATGTGTTCAATATCATCTGTATAGTGTCCAGAAATAATATTCGATATAATCTTCGCCATTACATCATAATTTGTTTAGGTGTTTTCTTTAGTTTAACATTATTATCGGATCTCCTTTTCTTATAAATTTAAATAGACTTTGATTTATTTATTATCGCAATAACAATTTATCAAGAGAGCGACATTATAATTGTAAGGAAAACTTCATTCATCCACCTGTGGAGGATTGGATACTGTGTAATATCTGTGAAGAGTGGTGTCACGAAAATTGTGCTAAATAAGTGGTGTTCAAGGACAATATATTTGCCTTGACTTTATTTACTATACATACTTTACTATACATACAGAATCCTTGACCTTATTATTATTATGTTTTATAAAGTTAAAACCAAAGATTATTTTAAATTTGTTTGTTTTTGAAATTATCGTAATATCCAATTCGCCCCCCCGGTACAAGGCGAATCTGATATTTTCCACTTTTTCGTTTCTTTATCTAATAAATGAGAAACTTTAATTTATTCATATTTTTGTTTACGAATGTTCATGTAAAATGGGTAGTTGTTACGAATTCGTAATAAAATAGTATTTCTAAAGTTTAACTATTTTTTTTACGCATTTATAACGAAAATTGGATGGATCAAATTGATGTATAAAATTTTCAAGCAAAGTTGTCCGCAGCACCTACATCTTGACAATTTTCATGTTGCATAAAACTCCACAGTTGCAGCAGAGAAACGTAAAATAATCCGAAACGATTCCGACGGGCTCGGAAAGCTCGCGTGTTAAATATCGTCGAGCCGTTACCTCAGCAGTCCCGCAAATCCCGGGTCGATCTCGACCCGGCGGTTTCGAGGAAGGGTGCAAAAGGGTGCAAAGGGCTCTCGATAGGAAACACGAGCGCGTTATATGCGTTGAATGAGCGAGCGGAATAGAGCTGCTCTCTATTCCGGCCGAGGCGGAGCGGGTATTTATTAATAGAGATTAAACTCCGCGTCGTGTCGTGCCGTGTGCAAACGCTCGCCCGCGCGGGACGCGTGCTGTTAGGGCAGTCTGAGTCAGACTGCGGTCCAGAAACCGATTCCGCCAAAATAAACGCTCGGGAGAAAATTTCGGTTTGTTGTGTGCCGCGCGTCGCGTGTGTTCTTGCATCGTTGGCGCAGCACCGTGTGCTCGTGATCCTCGCGATCATCGGATTAATTTCTCGTGGAAAAGCGCTCGGTGGATTCCAGCGAGAGATCTCCAGTGTCAACGAGCTCGTTGCCTGTACGAGTGGCTCTCTCCCTCTCTCGCGTGATGGGATCGGCGCGATAACCGAGTGGATGTGAATATTCGTTGAACCGATTCGTCGGTGGCCAGTTTTCGTTCGCGTTACGGTCGGCCTGTTGGTTCTACAGTGATTTTTCTGTGTTCTCTCTGTGCACTTTGTGCGCGCGCGCGCGTGTGTGTGTAGGTTCTCTCTCTTTCGCGCGAGGCTCTCTCCTTTGTGAGGAGAACTTGTGGAGACGGAACCGCACACTAACGCACAGGTTCGGCCTCTCTCTTTCACCACCGATCGATCCCATTGCATCGCGTGTGTCCCCGACGCCCGTTCAACATTCGTCGAGGAAGGGGGAAGCGATGTTTGTCCCGTTTTTTGAATGCCACTCGATATACATACATGCATACGCGAGAGCAAATCCGATCATAGGTCGACGTTCATTTGCCGGCACCGGGGGAAAATTAATTCCGATTCAACGAGTCGTTACGCCTCGCACATCCTCTATTGCACCGACGGCCGGCGCGCGTACTTACGCTAATGAGTGACCCTCCGCGCGCGCATTGTTTACCGTCCCATCGGTCAAAATAAATCGCTCGATCTTACACGATATTCTTGATCGTTCCAACAATTTTTTGCGTTTCAATCAGTAGACCACGGATCGCTATCCGTTTCTCTTCGGCAATATGTACCTTACGGTTTTGCTCGCAAACATTAATCACCGTCGTAGGACGGACAAATATCTCGCAGAACATTTTCAAGCACGTTGTCGTCGTTCCCGATAAATATAGAGTTTCTCTGAATTCATCCGCAGACCCGATTAACGCAATTATAGACCGTGTGACTCAACATTCCGACAGTTTTTATCGTCTCCGCCCGTGTTCGAACGCATCAATCGCTCACGCTCTCTCTCTTTCTCTCTCGGTCGAATATTCCCCCGTTATCTGAACGTTCGATTAACTCGGAACAATTGCCTCGCCACTTGTTGCAATTTAGGCGGTTGAGCGCGTCTGCTGACGTAACGACTATTATTACTATTCGCCGCATAGGTCGACGCCAAAAAACGCGTTTTAAAGCTGTCTCGTCGTGTCTAACCGACACTTCCGGTCTCGCTAAATTTCCCAATCGTTCTTGATAAACCCGACTCGTTGATATCGGTTCAGCAATCTCGAATTTACAGGACTTCTCCCTGCATAAGTCAGAACGCACGAATCCTTGAACACAATCGTCTCAAGAGGGTATTCTAGATTTTTTATCATCAAAAAATATACAACTCGTGTAATTTTGATTGTTTTTACTTGGAAAAAAATCACGCAAGAACCCGACGCAAAGGGTTCGGTAGGTTTTCCGAAAAAATTCAGAATACCCCCTGCATTGAAAGCGCAACGTGTCGCACCAGGCCCTAAATGTTCATCCTCAATGGGTTAACATTGCAGCTACCGATGAACATTTTATCTACACGTTGCGCGTGGTCGCTTCGTAAATCGCTCTAATAGCTTCTTTTAGATGCGGCGCACTGTCATTAAAAAGGCCTATTAGCAGGCTTCCGGCGGTGTCGCAGCGTTAAAAGACTATCGAGCGACTGTTAATGAATAAAATGTTAAGGATTTCGGGCTGAGCGGGCGACCGACGAGCACGGTGCTCGCGACTCCTCGGGTTTTAAACATACCGGGACGGTCCTCGGTAAAAAGCAACGACATACATGCATTGTAGGTGCAGTCGCGACATTGTGCCTTCATTGTCGGAGGCGTAAACCGTGCGAGCAGCACCGCGCGTCCGGTAAACAAAGGGATCTTTTGAAAGGTGTCATCGGCCGGTTTGCAGAGGAGTAAATCGACGGTGTTCCGTGGTGTGTTTCCGTTCGTCAAAGGTGCAAACATCTTTCATGTTGGAGTGCGTGCCGGTAGAGACAGCGACGGCGACGACGACGACAACAACGACGAAAGACTCGAGTGCAGCGGGAAACACTTGCGTGATGTAACTTTTTCGAGTGGTAAATGTACACCGCCGCGGCTGTAATAATGAAAAGTGAACAGTCTCAAACGATGGACGAGCGAGATTCGTTGTGTTCGCGGCTGGACGATTGGTAAACTTTGCCGACACTGGCTACCCCGTGTCTTTTGCAAATACATACTGTCGATCGTACTTTGTTCTGCTCTAACGTTTGTACAGAACCGTGACATTGTACACCGTTGAATCGTACACGCGATAACAGTGAACAACTTTTTGATCGTTATCCAACCGTGAAAGCGTTACTATGCTGTAACGCGACCACCGGATAACGAAACCTTGAACATTGACAAATGATGATAGTGCTCCTGCTGTGCATCATCATGAAAATAGCCGAATTCTCTGTGGGCCGTGTCAGCCCGCCATTGCAAGCGCCGCCAAGACCGCCGATCTTGTACCGAAAACGGAAGGGACAGGAAGCTAAATACCGGAAGAGGACGGGTCAGAGATGCAACTGCTTCCTGTACAATCGTAAGACCCACTTGTGACGTACCGTAGCATGGGAAAACTAATCTCTAACTCGAAACGCGCGAGGTTTGTCTCTGGTTAACGCTTTAGGATGGAAATGCAAGTCACACCTCCGGTCGATCCGACTTCTACCAGATCTTCCAAGGGTTTTCTGGGTCTCGGATTCTCCGACGTGTCCTCGAGACCCTGGATCGTTCAAACACCAAAGCATAGTTATCGTTGGCGCGCTATTTCTTGCTAAATACTCGTCGTGTCCAAGAATCTCAGAATAGTCGCGCAAAACTTGTACAGCGGAGTTGTTACCTCTGCGTGTATTTGCGAGCGAGTGTGTGTGTGCAACCACTCCTACGCATCCATCGCCACTGACAGCACAGACGACGTTCAAGTTCAGCGAAATAGAAATAACATTCGAAACAAGATTATTAGGTCTGCTTTCGATGTCGCTGGAATGTTGCAACGCGTTAAAAATGCGCAGTATACCTGCAACTATCTAAGCCCAGCCGTGTCACTTATACGTGTTCGCGATGCTCGCGTTACATCACACCTATTCCTCATGCAGCGGTGTTAACTTACCAGCGAGCATTGGCGTATCGCGCGCGAACAGCTAAGGGATCATCGATCAAGTGTCCCGATCGAGAACAGATCCATAACGAAACGGACTCTCGAAAAATTAGTCACTGGGTAATTAGTCACCGGGACTATCGACAAAGGAAGGGATATCTTGTTTCATTTCAAGCCGGTACACTTCAGGTTTCCTAGAGACAAACTATATACAGTAGAGAAGGCCTCCCCCCCTCGCCGTATAATCCCTCAAAGGCGTAGAAAGTGATTTACGACTACCTAGGAATGTGTCAGACGTTATCTCCTCGTTTAAGGGACTAAAAGAGACGGTTTCCCCAAGTTGAAAAACTCCTCTCCCACAGTCTTGCGTGAGAAATGGCGTCGCGTCCTACTATTTCGAGTAGCAAACTCTGTGGGAGTGCTATGTACCATCACCGGAGGCTTTTGCCGCGTTTCTTCTTTCTCTCTGTGCTGCTGCTGCTTTTAAATAATCGTGCGTTTGCCGTCTGGCAAAGCACACAATGCACACACGTATGTGCCGCGTCGTACAAAAGCGTAAATGTCTCGCTTTCGAAGCACGCAAGCTCGGCCAAGTAAACCTGGAAAACACCGACAAATAAAAGAATGTTTTTCGGGCATACAACGATAACAAAAAGTGACAACAAACAGAGACCAAGTTCCGAGTAAAGGCTGACCGTTTAACTCACCTCGCCCAGAAAATCGCGAAGCGTAAACTCGAGTCTCGCCGAAACGAACAACCGGTTCCCCTGACAGAAGTATTCCCGGATTATATTTCGCATGCGTAAAATTTTCGTCGGCTTACGAATTTCGGCTCTTCAATTTCATCCCCCCACCCAGCCCCCTAGCCTCCGTTAGCTCGTTCAACGCCTCGCTAAAATTAACTTCGTGCCCTCGACACTGCCCAGCGAACGAACCAACGCGAATCATTTTTTCTGCCGCGGTGGAAAACCGAGGAGTCCGTTAATGCTAACCTGTTGACCGGCGACGAGATAACTCGTCCGCTCTCTACTGCATCGTTGATTTTTTTCCTTCTACGGACGAAAAATTGTTGTGTCCAACCGCTTGTTCGCCGTTCGACCAGATACCGCTGTTTACAGTTCGAATATTCAAGTCTGAATCAAAATTTGTATATTCAAACTGAAATGTTTAAATTCAAGTATTCAAATTCGATCGCTTGAATTTAAATAACGGCTAAATTCAGCCGCGCAGATTTAAATAACTAGATAAGCAGCCACTGAAATTCGAAATATTCAAATTAAAGCTCTTTCATAATCTCAATCGTTCGCATTTAAATTAAAGTTTTATACGCACGTTCGTCGGGAGCCGATCAATCGGTGGACGGGTTAGGACCTTCGTACGTTCAACAGTTTCATTCGTCGTCGAATTGTCATTCGTGATGCGAGTCACGTTGACTTACCTCGCCGTCGGGACTGCTGTGCTGGAACTCGGAAACAAAGTTAACCGAAGATTCGAACGAGACGTCGGAATAAACGATGCCAATTTCTTACCATTTTCACGGTCTACAGTGGAAAACATCGTGGTCCGGAGTTTGACCATCCTATTCCCATTACATCCCTTTGTCAGTTTAATTGTTACCTAAAAATACGAGCGCTTTCGTACGAATTTAATGGCGGCAAGTCCATTTTCTGTTGTCCCGAGAAAATTGTAGGTTATGATATTAGTTAATTAAAAAATATAAATTATATCAAGTCTGGCAATGTGATTTGATTATATAAATTTCTTTTAGGTGAATTTAACTAAAATAATATTTTCACGGCTCTCGTTGTATATGTATATCATTTTTATAAATTTCAATAATTGTGAAAATCGCTAATTTTTATTGCAAACATAAAAAAATGTGGAATCCATCATTCGATACATTCGTAGGGTGTTTAGGTGTGGACAGGTACTCGGAAATTCGAGTGGCCTTCGTGAAAGCCAGCTCTTGTATTAATTAATATTAAATTATATAGATTACGACAATTTGAAAATCAATAGAATGCTTAAACAAATAGAAATGCCAACAGCGAAATATGAAAAATGATGGCGGCCTTATTACTACCTAATTTAAACGCGACCTCTGATACCAGAGCATTATACATGCACCCGAATTTTCGTGTACCCGCCCACTCCTAATACTGTTTGGTTTCTCGCTGTTTCTAGGGAGAATAGAACGCACATGTTTGAATTTCAGCGGGCAGATATCTCTCCAATGATTCGTAACGTAACCTTAATTCGATCGTGTTGTATCCGATTTCCTTTTGCCCACCCTTTCAGCTGGATCGGTAATGCTCATGCGCCGCGCGAGCAAGCGGTGCGCTCCGTAGGCGCAGTTAAAATGAATTTCTAAGTATGAGCGACGGACGGGCGTGTTGTCGCCATATGGTCGTGGGCATATAGTGTTTTCGGTTAACATTTATCTGGCGTAAATATTTTCCGTAGAACCGGAGTCCAGCGACCGTGGCGATGCGGTGGAAACGAATCATTCGAGGTACGGTTGGTTGTTGGTTTACGCTCGAAACTAAAATAAATTCTGCCCAGTGGTAATCGAAAGTATTAATCGAAATACTAAAAACCTATTGTCGTCTTATATCCTGTTTGTCAACTATCTCGACTACTATGTACGAACGATAGCGAGCGAGCGAGCGCGCGCTCTATTTAGTTGCGACACCGTCATCGCGACAATACAAACATTTTTTTTTTAATAATCAACGACGTATATACATTGCAGTGGGCGAGAAAAGTGTGTTCCTACACGTCTCAGCCATGATCCCGATACAAGACCTAACCTACCGTACGATTAATCGCGATAAACGAATAATTTTTCTCTTTCGATTATTTGGTTGGATCGATCGATCATAATTAATTTGAATCGATCGCACATGTCCCACGGATATTTTCGTATCGATTCGACGGTCGACGATAAACGGTGAATCGTTCGAGGTTTCTTATCGTTACGCATGATCCAAAACAACGGATCACTTTATAATATTCTATGGTTTTCCTCCACTGTGTTTGTACATGTTGAGGAAGTGGTTTCGAGAGCGTCTTTGTGTCACGCCCGCTCGAAGACGTTGCCGATTGCCTAATCTAAAAGTACCATGCTCCAGTCGATCGATTAATTATTTATTACGTGACAGCTAACCTTAAAACACGCCCTCTTAAGAGCACCACAATGACGCGCAGCCTTGATCATCCCCGATACGGAGCACGAACGCGCTCGCTCGAATACGTCCGCCATAACCTTAGCCTGACGTCATTGGCTGACAATTCTACTCTAACGTGAACGTTCGACGGGCGCACGGCGGATGAGGAAAAATACTTACATCCTTATCAGTGCATCGTCGTCGGTGGTTTTATCGGGACCCAACACCGCCACCGATTCCCGCTATTTCAGCGCTGCAATATAGAAATGTCAGACGCGATTTGTTATCGCGTAGCCCGTTGTTCACTCTGTGCGCGGTGCATCGATAGTGGATCGTTATCAGGGTAGAGTGACCACCTACCCGCGATAATGCGACAATGTCACCGTGAAATTCGGCTGTGTTTGTTTACCCACGTGGCCCGTTTCACGGACGGACCACGACCGACCCGAACGTTCAACTGCAAACGCCTATCACGGATAATAATAATGGGAACACGTCCTCTCGTCTAATCGTGCATATCATTGACATCGGTGCTGGCCTTTAAAAAAACACCACGTTCACAATGTACCGTAAAGGGCAAACACGCTTGAAAAACTTTGCTGCTCTGCGTACGTGCATTTCCATTGTTCGCTGCTGTTGTTTTCTTTCGATTTGACCTTTTTCTTTGTCCGGACTTGTTTTCTTTTTACTAATCCATGCAACATCGCGTGTTGTAGGTGTAGGCAAAGGGGCTGCAGTGATGGAAGATCCACAAACACCAGGCTCTGACTGCAATTCCAATCCTGCTACAGATTCTATGCAACACGACTTGATCAGTTCGGAATTTGTACAGGATAATGTAGAGTATCAGTGGGTCGTCGATTACGGGTATGTCGATAGTGTTTGAAGTATCAATTGTTTCGGATGGAGCTTACAATTGTGCGTGACGTTTCAGCTACAGAGATGGAGGCCTTCATATTCATCCTAGTGTATTGTCCTCGCTCTCTGCTTCGTATTCCCGAGAGGATCTGGGTTACTATGACGATCTGGCCCGTAATCTGGATGCTAACTTGGCTGAAATCGATATGGAAAGTTTTCGCACCGCAGACATTCATACTTTGCTTACGGCTCTGCCTGTTATGTGCACCGATCCTGTTCAGCATTCAGAGGTAAATATAATAGAGACAGTTTGCGTACGCTATCGGTAGCATAATTCATCGTTCTCTCAATTTTACGTTGCGGACGAAGTTGCGAAACAAGTTATCTGTTATTCAGATTTTGAGGCAGACGGTTATTTTTATGAAATATATCTTGTTTCTATAGAAAAGATCTTTCATGATAATTAAGTAAATCACAGTTAGCTCGTTCTAAACATATTGTGTATTCCAATTTCGTGGCAGTTTAACTATCAAAGGGAACGATATGCCAGTATATCTGGATCCGTTATGGAAAAGCTTGACATCGGTTCATCTATCAGCCCTCATACCAGCAGCCAGGTATGACAATGGCTGCAAACGTTCAGTTTCTTTTGCCCTGTGTTGACGACAAAGAACAGAGATTTAAACTGACTTGAGTTTTATGCTTATTACAAAAGTGAAATGCAAGTTTGGTTGCAGTTTCTCTGCATGGCCACCGATGGAAATGTGTTTAAGCTGATTTGTTCACGAACATGATAAAAAAAACGAGAAAGATGTTGAAAGATTGTCGAACTAATTAATCGAGTTGCGCCATTTAACATTACGTTGCATGGAAATCAGCTCTGCTAGTTCAGCAAAATGCATGATGCATCGCGTCGGTACGCACGCGAAATGTAATAACGATATATCTTGAATTTAAGGGAGAAGATTCAGCTTGTTCGACGACGGACACGATTTCCATTTGCAAATCGTCGTTGCTATTTTCCCCTCTGAAAGAGACACCCGTGCTACCACCAGGGGGTAGCTACAGCGTCGACTCTCTGGACTGCGAGGATATGTTGTTGACATGCCAAGTGAACAACAAAGATAACTACACCATCGCCTTTGAGGGTAGTATCACAATGTATTCGGATGGCTCTCAAGATTTTGAAAATCAAGGTAAACTATTCGCACCATCGCACGGTTACGGTAAGCGTCGATCTAATCGCGGTATGATTCATCTTACAGAGAAGCAGAAACATGACGAGGCGCCGGAAACATATTACAATAGGACTACGGACTTGAAAAACGTGTTAGATTTATCGATGGCGTGCTCCGATTCAAAGATTTATACCACATGGAGCAACCTGAAGCACTCTTCTATGAACAAAATCATGACTCGCCATCCCTCGGGCAACAACAACACGAATCCCGAATTTTTACAAGGTGTTGGAAATATCATGCCCGGGGCGAATAAGAGGAGTCAGAGCCTGCCTGATCTTACTCAGGCCACTACTCAACTACAGCACATCAACAACGTACCTCTCAATTTTTCCGTAAGAAATCTAAGAAACAAAATAATCCAACGAAATTTCCATAACGAGATACAACCACTTAAATCGGAATGTTTGTTTGTTAACAGGTCGACTCAGCGGAATCGAATAACCATGCGCAACAGTCGCACAGCTCAGGATCCGTAATGAGCCGTTCAATTAACGAAGAATGCTCCGACAGCGGTGACCACGTATCATCGTCGGGGAAGAAGCTGCAGAATTTAAGCCTTGTTAAATTATTTATGAAACAGAAGAGCATGAGCGCCGATGGAATGAGTCTGACTTTCGACCAGTCGGATTCCGTCAGCGATAACGGATGGCCTACAAGCAATAGCGCTAGTGATAGTGGTACTAATACGAATACGAATACAAATACGCAAATACAACGGAAAAATCTAAATAATACCAGCTCTAAATGCCAGCTACCGGAAAGCGACTTCTCCATCAATTGGGTGAAAGGAGATCTCCGCAACAACCAAGAGGCGGAGAAGCAGCAGGGAGACCTTTCTAACGACATTCCAAAACATTCGTCGATGATCATCGAGCAAAAAGATGAAATGATGTCGTCAGCGTCCGTGGAGGAACTATCCGAAAGTATGTCCAAGTCCGATTTAACGCACGACAACGACAACATTCAAAACAGTTTCGACGTGATCTCAAACGGGTTCGACCAGCAGAAGAAAACGGCCTGGATCCGATCGTTGGAGAAGAAGTACTCGGTCTGCAAAACTACGGGCATTCAGGCGATAGCCGAGACGGAGGACAATGGTGTTCAGACGTCGCTGTTGTTCCCAGAACCACCACCGGCGGAGAAAGAGAAAGAGAATCCGTCTGTCAGGGAGACAATTGTTAATAAGAAACCAGTATACGTTGTTTACCCGAATTACGCGTTACCTGATTTATCGTTTCTCAATATCAAAGACACGAGGATGGACAACGTGGCGTTGAAGCCGCAGTGCTACGGGAGAAACAGGGTCAGCTGGAGGCAAAACGCCGGTAGATCATCCAGCAGACCGTTCTCGTGCAACGACATAGACGCTCTTCGTCAGCGTGGGTTCTCGCACGTTAAAGACTGGGAGTCGTTGACATTCCTTCTACCTGTCGAGTACAAGAAGATCCTGCACGATGTGCCCGAGGTGTCCAAGCACATCAACATCAACGAGGAGATGAAGAAGCCGCTGTTCTGTTTGTCGCCGCCGATGCGCCACAAGCCTCGGCCGATCAGCGAGATTATGCCAAACAACACGTCCTCCACGAGCAGCACCGCGACACAACCGTCCTCTGGGTACCGAGGATCTTCCACGATACTGACCGACTCCTCGACGAACCAGCAGACGTCGAACAACGCGACCAACCCGTTGTATCTTTACCGTTACGATAGTATTAGTTCCGAGGCCAGTTTAGTGAGTAACGATAAGAAGGCGTACAAGCAAGTCAGTAAATCGAAGACGGTCTGTCCGTCGCTACCGAAGAGATCCATCTCCTTACCGCACGGGGATCGCGAGACCGATCGTGACCTCTCGAATGGGAAAGTGCCGCCGAGACCACCTTTACCTAGAAGTATTTTAAGGAAAAACAAGGTTGTTCCTGCGAGCAAGAGGTACAGCATGTTCGAGATGGGGGATGTGGAGGAGATAGAGGATCATCAGTCTCCGGAGGTGAACAAGAGGATGTCCTTGCAAGAGCCGTATTACATGAACAACGACCTGCAGTTGTTGTACCGTGGGAAAATCGTCGACTCCGAGAAAGACGTCGACGAAATGGAGGAGAAGTGCCACGAGAGGATAAACGATTTAAACAGCACAGGAGACATAGAGACTGAAGCTTCGGAGAATAGCGAGGATGACGTGAAACAGCTCGAGGAGTATCTGAAACGTAGCGGATTTAGCTCGCAGAGCAGCGACGGGGATACCGAGGACCCTGATGTTAAATTAAGATCATACGTGAGAAAGTTCTTGGCTCTTCGAATGAACAAGGATGTTACCAAAACTACCGATATGCTAGAATCTCAGAAAAAGACTGTCAGCTTTGCTGTAAACCAAAGAAAGAAATACTTAGACAATAAGGTAGTGTATTGAAAGCGACTGTTTTACATTACTTTATAAAAATATTTCTTAGAAATTCATTACGCCTACTGTAAGCCTAGTGTTAATCTAAAGAAGCTTAAGACTATTCTTTTAGACAAATTTTACTTGTTTTCTATTTGTGGCAAGTATTACAGAAAAAATGTTCATTCGTTTCAGACCAATAATTTAAATTCTGCAGTTCCAAACGAGCAGACTAAAGATTGTGCGCTTACGGAGGAGAGGAGAGACACAAGTCCTGAGAGCAGACCGCTAGATTTAGACGACAAAAGAAGTACATCGTCAACAGAATTACTATTTTCTTTTACCGTAACGATGCCAGCTAGGCATTGACTAACGCAGAGAATTTTTCAGAGATGATATTATCGGTGAATAAGGCGGTGGATTTATTGTTGAAATATTGGAACGGAGAGTCTATCCACAGTAGACAGAACTACGGTGACAAGAGCGAGTGCGCACAAATCTGTCTCAGTCATCTGTGTCCTGCTTTGTATGCCATTATGTCGGACGGACTGAAGCCGCACCTAAATTCTACATTCGGACCAATAACGAATAGCGTTTGGCAGGTCGTCGAAGCGTCTTCTCAGCAAGGGCCAGTTACTAAGACCTTGAACGAACTAGTACAAAAGATTAATGGCGAGGACGTTATCACCGAGGGGATGTTGAAGTTTCACGCATTTGTATTTGGTCTATTAAAGTAAGCCTAAGACGAGATTATCATTGCACGATCAGATTGATTGAGATCCAACAGCGTTATTTTGATCTGTATTCTCAGTTTAAGAGCTTTGGACGCGTGGTTCGCGTACCTGTGTACAAGGGAGTCGATCTTAAGGAAGCATTACAACAACAACAGTTTATTCGTGAGCGCGTTGGGGAACGCGAACGCGCGCGAGGTCGTCGACGCACTGCTGCACATTCTAAACCCTCTAGCTTTCTGCCCGTTTCAATTGGACCTTCTGTACCAATATCGCCAGCTTCACAATAGCTTTGGAAATTTAAATAACCATAATATAAACGTGAGTATTGCAGCTAGACATTTTTCCCCATTCTAATATCCGTCGCGTCAACACTTTGTTCAAACGAAATTTTTCAGGCCGTAAACTTTAGGAACGTCGATATCGCTTCGAAGGACCATCATTTTGATAAGACAGACGCTTGCACGGTAGTTTCTAGTCCTAGGAAAGTACGACCGAGGTCCTGTGTCGTCTACAACAATTACGACGAGAAATCTGGCCAGCACAAGTCCGACATGGAGACGGTTAAGAAACGTTTAAGCAATCCCATAGGCTCGAAAGCGTTCCGGGCTCTGGACAAGCTAACATCCGAGGATTCCGAGGATTATACCGATAGTTTGGAGCATTCTCCGTTGAACAGGGCATCGAACAAGCACCATCATCATCATCCTGTAGCTAACGCGAAATCCCACAGTACAGAGAATAAAACGGACGACGAGGACAATATGATCGGAGAGGCGAAATTCAGGAAAATTCAGGAGAAGTGGGAGTCGATGGTCGAAAAGGAGGAGGCCAAGAATCAGCCGGTCACAACGTCGCCGATGTCGCCAACACGGACACCGACCAGTTTAGGAAAATCGAAGATTCCCAGGCTGCTCACGTCCCCGGTAAAGCAATCGAATAATACAGGGCCCGTGAAGACGACGAGGTCCCCTGTCTCAGGTATTCCGTCGTTGAAGAAACCGGTGATGCTGTCGACACCGAAAACCGCACCAAAAAAAGCCTATAGAGTTAAGGAACAAAGAGACAACAAAGCGTACCAGCAGGGTGGACGAGGAGCACGTGGGAACAGCGCGAACTCACTTGGCGCGTCCCAGCTCTCTACCCTACAAGTCTTACGGTTTAACGTCGAAGGAGAAGAACATGGTGTCCCCGCAAAGACGGGCAGCGTCCACGTCTTTGCCGAGACCAACCAGCCATGCTGCTGCTGCTGCTACCGCGAGAAATCCTCCAGCAAAAAAGCCTCTCAAGTAAGTAGCCTCACCAAAGATCCGAAAATTTGAATGAGTTGAAATTACGAAGAAGGTTGTTTTAGTTTATTTGATTTTCTACCTATTTTCAGTTTCACGAGAAAGCCTGAATATTGTTCATGATTTTAGTTGCAGTCGTGCGTCGCTGCGAACCCTACGCACCCCTTTCAGTTGCCAGATTGGTTTCTATATTTTTTAATCGTTTCGTTTCTTTCTCTGTTCTCGTTCTTGTAGATTAGTTAAATAACAGCTCGCCTCGGTTCCAGAGAGGTGCGCACTATCACACAGAGAATTCCGTCGGACAACAAAATGCTGCTAGCGTTCGGAGAAGGAGAGAAGCTCAGAGTGATTCTAGAGGTGGATAGCAAGTGGTTGTTATGCGCGAGAGGCGACCGGAAAGGTTTGGTTCCGCGGAGGTGTGTGTACAATATTCAGACTTAGCCCCACACATAATGCCTGTGTCGGGGGGAACACGTTTAGTGCGACGAAAGTTTCGAAGATTTGAATCGCGCAACTGCGAAGATAATATATATATATATAGGCGACGAAGAAAGCCGTGTACAGTGTATCAAAGGAAAGGCATAGAATTGTTTCTAAAGATATCATATAGTAATTGTTATTACTAGACCGCGGATTTTCATGCGAACTCAGCATTCTTTCACATTTTTCCTTTTATCATTTTATTATCGAGGCGAACACGCGAGTTCGAAGATTGATTTTCCTGCGCTAGGAATTTTATTCAGTTCTCCGTTTTAACTATTCTTATTATTTGCTCGTTCGCACCGGATGGCAACGTTACGTGTTATTTTAAAGAAAACATTGCGAATTTTTTTATTATTTAATGTGTCTAACTTTTGAAACATGTTTTACTCATTTATTTTAAAAACGAACATTTTTAAGAATCTAAAAATGTAGTGTGCGTCATCCGATGCGAATGTGTAGAGCACAGTTGAAAGGAACTGGCTCGAGGTTTTCGTTCGATTGCATTTTTTCAATGGATCAAGCAGAGAGCATACGCTGCAGATGCATAAATTTCCGCAGTCTAGTTATTACTCATAATTGTTTGAATTGCTTCAACTTTATATCGGAAACTGCGAATAGTATTATTATCACTCACGAACAACCATCATCAAGAGTATGAAAAAGAAAATAGGTATCGCTAGTCATAGGCTTTCAAACCAGATTATATTTAATGAGATTGAACATACACCTATTTATAACCAGAAATGTACATATATACAGTAAAAATATATGATAATAATTACGGATGATAAAGACGGTAATGACATGTAATAACTTACGATTATTATGAATGTAACTGTGATCATAGTGTATAGGCGAGTAAGGTTTATCAACTGCGATCATGCGGAGTGTAAAACACGTCGAACTTTTTTTTTATTTTTACCGTTGTGACTTATATTTTTAGTCGAGTATCGATTCCATACGTCGCATTGTGTTGTTTAACGAGCGTCTCTCATTTCTTTAAGTTCATCTGGTGTATAAATTATTATCGTCGCGCGCTTGTGGTTCGCTAAAAATCACATTTTTTTACTTGCTTCATGTATTCTTTCGTATGCGGAAGGGCATACACACAGTGTAATCAAATAAAGTCTACAATTGTAATTGTAACTCCTTCTTTTTTTCTGTATACTTCCTTTCTGTCATAGTATACTTCCTGTAAGGCATCCTGTTTCTTTAGAATATAACGGTATTACGAATACACGTAGTGTAGAAAATGAATCACGTTGTAACTAGTACATTGCCCTGAACCCAAACTGAACCATCGATCGTTTTCAATCTGTCTGTAGGACTTTTTCTTTTCTTTTTTTTTTTACCTTCCATTATTGTTTAATTCGGTTCGATTCTTTGCCGGCATGCCTGTCTCTCGAAAAAGTTCATTAGTTTCTTTATTATGCCGTTATCGTATATGAAATTCATCTAAACATTTAAGTTTCAAGATTATATTAAGTTTTCTCAAGCACCGCTATTTTCTTTTCTCTCTTTTATACTACGTAAAAGCCTACGATCGCCACCTTCATGATTTTCTACTGTGAGGAACTTTCTTTCTTCCTTCCTTCCTTTCTTTACTCGGCACACTCTCTATACGAACTATTAGAAAATGAATTACATGCTAAAATCAACACATTTTATTCAATTGTTTCACAAGGTAACGATCCCGCACATCTCTGCCGCAAAAACTCGTCAGGCCATCGTTACAAAAATTTTGAAAACTGTTACATCCAATGTGCGTAGGAACATTCTATTGCTATGAGTCGTATTTTCACTATTAAACGATAAACGAGAAATTTTCTGCTTTTTTTCTGTCTTTCTTTACATTTTATACTCTTACTCGCTAAATTACATCTTACTAAAATTTATGTACAATCTCTTTTTATTCATATTAGACTGGATGTCAGACGATATGTCTGATCAGTCTGCGTTATAATATCGTATAATTAAAAGAGGGTACATGGTCGAACAAATTGTTTCGTGAAAACAATTACCATCTAATGAATTGCTGAGATTATAACAACAATGTGAGAAAGTGTGCACACTGATGCCGAACGATGCGTTATGTGTTATGCTCGATACAAAGCTGGTCATAGAATCTGGAAGTATTTCGTCACTTTAATGCTAAGTTACAAAAAGACATTCACTGTTCTGACAGACACGATTTCAACAAATGCTGTTTGCCCCCTTATCGTGTGAACGAAAGAGTTTTCAAATTGACTGCGAGTAATTAATACAATCAACTGCGGCAGAAAAATGAACGTGATTGTATTTGAGATTGACAGAAGATGATGGAGAGCGTTTTGTAATTTCTAATTTTTAATAAAAAATCTTGAATGATGTCTGCACCGACTATACCGATCAGAATTTGCATTATGCTAAAAGTCACAAGTTACAATATTGATTTACATTAATATACAGTATATTATAGGTGACTGGAATGCCATTACGGTACTGTCAATATTAAAACCTAACTTCCATATACATATACTGATGGTATTTGATTCCAGTAAGAGACAAGCAATGTGGCATGATACGTGTTGTACGCATTGTCTATGATTCGTATATCTACCTATGTACAAGGAGTTTCAAAATACAGAATACCTCACCATTGCGCTCTATGTGAATTTTCTATAGTTAGTCTATACACTACAAGACCATAAAATTGAAAAGCTGTTTTCTTTTTTCCTCGTTTTATTGTAAACAAACGTTTTATTTGTATCATCAGTCTTCGTCTCAACTGATCGATCTGTTTTTCATCAAATGCATATATCGCTTCCCAAACTTTTTACACAGAGACTTCTTTCTTCCACTTTTTGCTTGCAACGATTCAGCAATGATGAGAGATTTTAGACTATTCTTATTACACATGATTTTTACAAATAAAATTCTCAACATATACATCATATATATTTATATATAGTAGGAAATTAAAAAAGAAGAGAGATTTATAATGGAATTTTCTTTAAAGAATGCAGAATCGTCTGCCTTTTTTTCGATATGTAAAAGTCCAAAAATTTATTTTAAATCTAGATAATAGAAGATGTAGTTAACCCATGGTCGATTCGAATGTACAGGATCATCGTATGGTCGACTGTCTCTCATTAAGGTAACTGTGTTAAATAAACTCTGTGCTCTATGATATCCCGATCTCGCTTAACATTATTACAATTACGCTGTGTACCGTACGATTGAATATTATACATAAAGATCTGCATCCTCTATAAAATAAACGTAATACTATACAATCACCCATGGGTTAATCAACCATTCGTAACATTGTGTACCTTTAAGATTAATAGTTACACGTTACCGACTCCGACGTGTCTTACGCAACTAGAAACGAACATACAAAGACGAAGAAGCTCTCTATTGTGTGCATGTACTTGTTATACCCTTTTGGCACTGTTAAAGCCCATCGTGTCAAAGACAAAACCGATCACTGTCTTCTACTTGCTCCGATTACGATCAAGAGTGAAAAATGTAATTAGGCCCCGTTTACATTATTGTAACACTTAATCCGCACGATTATTATCACAGCTTGTAGTGCAATTACACCGTTCTGAATGACGTTAAACTAATTTAGAAGTCGTGACCACGTTCATTTTATAAAAAAGTAGAGTTTCCTCACCAGACCTTCGCTATTCGCTATGGCAGTCCTAATTGAGACAACTCGGAGCAAGTGGAAGACATGTTTATTTTTTCACTCACAAATTGACTCGGTAAAACGAAAATTCAAATAAATCTGGGTTATTTGAAACGTGCATCTTGAACGGCTATTGCTTTCTCTTCGTATAGTTAGGTATTCAACACGGAGAAATTCTGTTCTATCACATAGTTCCGAGTATTATTACCACAGGTTGACAATCGATTGAAATATTATTAAATATTTTATAAACTTATTACCAGTCTGGTTATGCAGTCTTTAATGGAAACGAGTTGGAAGGGCATCAAAAGTAAAGACAATATAAAATCCTGGATTTCCAAAAAAGAGTATTGTCTGAATAGAAACCATTAAATTCGTCAACTCTTCAGTGAATATTTACTGGGGTTTATACTATAAATAAATAAAAGTAGTGAAAGCGTGTTAGATCGAATGAACGTGAATGCGCGTTTTCTTTCTTTTTTAATCAAGAGCTTGGCCAATCGTTTCATGACGTTTATGTGAACTGTAGAACGTTGATTCAAACAAGATGCTCCGCTTCGTTAAATATTAATACATAAATAGTATACAATAATTACGTATTCAAGGCTTCACGTATCCATTGCGTGTACACTGGATGCAAGACTCGTTTTTCGTATGAGTTAGAGAATGTTACCATGATCGAGAACATTGTATACTTTCACAAATAAACTAGCATAAATCGAAGCAAAGCGTTAACGGGAAGACTATTACTTCGCTCGATCAAATTTAATCCATGAACGTGTGACACCGTGACGTTAATTTTGATTATTTAATGTGTCTAGCGTATGTATGTACAGGCTGATGCAATGACTATTACCATTCGAATGTGTTGTACGATAACAATAAAAAAAAACAAGCATAATTCAATAAAGGTGTATCGTTCTCGGAAATTGTTCGAACAGAATAGCAAATGAAGTTAAAAGAGTTCATGGAGAAAATCTTGTCTCGTGAAGTAAGCTAGTCATCTTAAATATAATATATTACAAAAATGCAAAATAATCAGAGTTAGCTAATATCGTTGAGAGTTAGTTAATATCATTTATTTCGTGCAAAGTCCTAATAAATTCCTCATGGCTTCCAATCAGTTAACTCGTCTGTTCCTACCAGGTACTTTGTATAAGGTTGTCGAGACATCTTTTTCTTTTTGAGACAACAATTCACATACGATACCACTCTACAGAATTACTGAAATTCACTTGGCTAGTGTTTCCATTTTTTTTTGTTTCCTTTGTCCATCTTGTTATCTCTGAACAATCATTGCATGGTTGCCTTACATCAATGAGGAATGTGATCGTCCCATCAGAGATCCAAATGTACTAACGTGGAACTTGTTTTCGATTTTTTAAAGAAAGAAGTAAAGATCAAAGAAAAAGAAAACTCGCAACGGTTGTGCCAGTCACAGTAATACTGCATGCACAAAGAACTATTAATTATACCATAACGTTTGATAGTTGCATAAAATTCATGTGTGCGAAACATCTGAAAAGATTATAAGGGCTAGGAACTTTTGGCAATAAACTGTCTTTCACGCCATTAATCCATAATTCAAGTATGATCCGATTCTCCGTCAATGAGAACGACTATCAATAATAATATAAGAGTAACAAACTAAATGTTAATAATTCATATGATAACGTTCGAAATCCGAATAGATACATGTTAAACGAAATCACATCTTAAATTTAGTTTTAAAATAGAAAATTCTAACCGAGGAAAGATCGAGAAATCGATAGAAAAGCAGAAAAAGTATGATCACAAAATCACATGCAAATATTCGAACATTCCTCATTGATGTGATAGTAAAAATATTTTATGATACAGAAAATGGTTGTGCAATGTAACTAAAGCTATAATATACGTAGATCAACTACATACTAGATTCCTTAGTGGTGATAGTCTCGTTGGTATTATCAACTCTTATTAACGTCGATGAATTTAAAACAAGCGTCCTACTCAATGTAGCAACTCTTTCCATTACACAAGAAGCTGAAAGTCGCGCTTCAGCATCGTGATCCCAACACTCTTCCATTGTATCACATATCGATTGAAGTCCCTAAGATTGTGTATTTATACACTTCAATTAATTAACCCTTCGAACAATATAATGTATCGTATCATATAATATTATAGAAAGGAATGTACTCACGGGATGTTTGCGCCACGTTTCTAAAATAAGTGGCCTTTCTTTCTTGTGCACAACACTTTCCTGCATGTCTTCTAACGTCGGATGAAGACCCACCTCATCCTCGAATGGTAATCTGTACTCCCCTATTGGTCCCTGAACAAACGAACAAAAAGAATAATTCGTAACAATTACCGAAATAAACACAGAGCGCGGCTTAGGCAGATGAATAAATAAAAAGTTACATCTTGTACGGTGCATCGAGAAGCTAATTCCCAGAGCACAAGACCGCAAGCGTACATGTCGATCCGTAAAAACGAGTCCCTCGTGAAATTAATTGCGCCCTCCAATACCTCTGGTGCCATGTACCTCCTTGTTCCAACCTGCAGATAACAATGAATTTAGATGTGTAAACGAATTCTGGTGAACGCTCAGTATTCTTGTTAACGACGCGTGTCCTCGAATCTCCACCAGGATGATTACTGTCATCGCATACCTGTCCGTGTGTATCGCCACAAGGCTTTCCAGGATGGAATATCAGTGCCAGACCAAAGTCTGCTATGCAGGCACTCATATTGGCTTTCAGCAGAACATTCTTCGACTTGAAATCCCTATGAGCCACAGCAGGTTTGTAACCGTTTGCTTTGTTGGCCGGTATCTCTTCGTGTAGGTGCATCAGACCTCTGTTAGAAAGAAAATCCTCGGGATAACAACAGATATTAGTATTAGGGTTCTCGAATATTCTCAGGAACCGGCCACTTCTAGTGCGAAATCCACGCGATGTAATAATACCTTGCCATAGATTCTGCTATTCTACACATTTCGGGCCACGTGACGACATTTGCTTTCAAATAATCGCATAGTGAACCTTTCTCGTGATAGGCAGTGATCAACCAGAATTCTGCTTGCAAATTGTCCCCCCTCTTCTCGACACCTATAAAACGTAATATATCCTCGTGATCCATGTGCGCAAGCTTGAAGATCTCTTGCTCGGTTTGCCAAGACTGTTTGTCCTGTACAGGAAACACCTTGACAGCGACAATTTCGTTTTTTCAGCTGTGCCTTCCAGACCGCCCCGAAACGACCCCGAGCTTTGATCTCCAGAAGCTGGATCGGCCGCAAACCTAAATTGGGAGATGGCTGTGGCAGTGGGAGAGGCTCCAGCGTTGGTACCTGTTAAATAAAAATCTCATGTTAGTATTGTATGGTAACCGGGGTTGGTAGTACCACACCAAAAACAAAACAATAACGTTTAGTAATTTGATATTATGTACATATGTCTTCCAAACCTCGTTGAAATATCCCAACTTCCTACGTCGATAGCACCAATACAAAAATGGTAAAATAATAGCAAGGAGGAACATGGGTATGGATACTGATAAAACAAGTGTGATTATTTGTTGTTCCGTGTTTGGAACGGGTTCTGATTCTGAAACACAATCATATTTAACGATCAAGAATAAACAGCACAATTCTTATTCCATAAGAACTCTATTTATCTTATTACTAACGAGTCATTATTTCAACGCGTACACAGACGATCAATGTAATTTATTCTAACAAGAACCACCTAGTTTCTCGAAAAACTTGGATAAATAGAGTTCTATGATAATTGAAGCAGATGCATACCATGAATAACAGAAGGTTGGATAGGTTTGGAGGAGGATGTAGGGTGGGGATCCCATGTAAAATTCTGATTACACATGTTGCCATCGCAACAACAGAAAAATAACTCCTTCTTCCTCTCTGCACTGTTCTCAATGCAATGCGGCCTGTCATAGCAGTCATTACTATCCAGGAAACATCCCTGCAACATTTAACAGTGTTATTTCAGATTTCCAAAGCGATTAAGAACAAAGTAAACATTCTATCTCTACCTTCAATTTAATTATAGACTTCTTAGTGACATTGTCGATTTGCCACAGTACGTAACAATGGTTTCTTTTCCCTGGGTCGTGCGGACCGCATTCTTCCCTTCCTGAACACTCCTGCTGGGACTCTGTGCATAGTGTTTCATTGTAAAATTCGCATACCGACGAACCTTTGACATCGTGCCCTAAAGTAGGTCCTAAAAATGATCATTTTTGGTGATATATACGGAAATACAACGAGCGTACACGTTCCTCTACATAAATATTAAAAATACGTATAATTATTAAAAATACGTATAATTATTAAAAATACGTATTGCGAACAATGTTCGTTGTTGAAATATCATTTTTCTTTAAAGTAACGAAGAAAGCGGCGAAAGAATTTTCGAAAATATTTTCTTTTCCGACAAATTGTATATGCATAACCTTGTCCTCGGATAAACAAATAAACTCGGAAAGGTAACTATTATTCGAGCACGTCGAACGGGATGCGTTGGCCCGAGACCGCAATGGATCCCGTTTGATTACAAAACAAACTGTCATCCCGATATGAAATCGGTGTTCGATCGTACACCGTTTGTAAACAGAGCGAGGAGCACTCGAGGAGCATCGGTCCACACACGAACTGCGAGCCGAGATTGAACGACGGCTGGCTCGCATAACGCGTTCGCAGCAAGAAAATTTCTCGCGTCGGAGCGTGTAATTTGCGTCGCGGATGCGAGCGTTCAACAGGGGAGATAATGGTGCATACGATTACCTAACAATCCTAGGATGAGATATGGCAGTACGGTCGCATATGCGGGCATCGTGAACGGCTCGTGAAAAGCATACCAGACGAATGATTTTTCAAAGTCTAGGCGCACAGTGCTCGCCAGAGAGATGTGGCTAGAGCGCCGGACTTTGGTGCGCAAGGTCCGGGGTCCTCGTTTAGCCGTCACATCTGGCTTATTTCCTACGTGATCCGCACCATCGCTTGTCCCCGCTTTTCCTTCACGGGCCCTGTGTTCACCGAACACAGACCGCCCCAGCCAGAGATCAACACACCAGGCACGCGAACAGTAGGAAAAAATCGAATCGCGAGTGCAGTCTATTAGCTATTAAGCAAATTGTAGTAATTCATCCACCGACACATCTCTCTTCCTCTCCCCCTCCCACGTTTCTGCAGGAACGCGGACACCATGGATTTATGACATTTTTCACAGTGGCCTTACGATCGGTCCGAAACGACCACGGGACACACAGGTAGACGAACCAACGATCGATCGACCGCGTAGACAAACGCAGATAACGCTTGCTCGCTATCGGATTGATAAAAGTTTGCGAAATTCCGCGGATTCACGAATGTACGTGCCAAACGCACGGCAAGATGGATCATAAACTAAATGAATCGTAATAGAACGACCGCGAACCCATAGCTGGGATCTGGGATATTGCACGGTTTTTTCCGCGCATGCGCGTTCAGGTGCAGGAACGTATCTATTTACGTTCCAAGTTTGTGGTGAAAGTAGGGGGGAACCGTTACTGGCGGGAAAGTACCGAAAGAATTCAGGACGACACTATTAATATTTATTAATTAATTTGATTGTATAATGTCAGCTAATATTGAAGAATAAATACGGTTTCTCCAATTCGGTTTTCGACCGAAAAATATTAAATGTACTGAAATTCATTCGCATCATCTCAAACTGCATAATGCACAAAATTTGTATAAAGAAAATATATTAGTATATTATATTTTTACTTATTTGTTCGTTTATTTTATTTTTATTCTAGATTAGTGCAATTTTATTTTTGCCATATTTATATTTATGTTACCATTAGAGAGGAAATGAGATTGTTCACGCCCGGGGTTTTAGTGTCGCTACTTTGTCTTGCATCATCTTTTAGCCTGGAACAGAACCCACGTTATATTTAGCACGCAAAAGATGATGTACATTGGTTCTGTTTCAGGCTAAAAAGCACTTTTGTCGCTGCATTTTATGATTTTATAATCGCGATATTAGTTTGTGCTTACTCTCATTTCGTCTCTGGTTACAGTCTTAGATCATATATGTTATAGTTATAACAAATGCAATGATGGTATCGAAACTTCGGATACGAAATATCGATATTTGGATTAAAAAGTGTCGATATTCTGATTATCGATACTGTATCGCCATCACTATGTACTAAGTAAATAAAAAGTGAGTTTACCTTATTGTTAGACCATATGTACTATGTATGTACTAAGTATATATGGTCTGAGGAGTTTACTATACTATATATGTACATACTATAGTATCATGGCGCCAAAATGTTGCGTTACGTATGACTGTGAAGAGACAAGACTTTATATTATTTTTCGGATAGTTTTTCTTAGGTATTTATAGTTTATTTTATGTAGTAATGAAGGATGAAAAATATTACACAGTATCTTGTGGACACCGTGAAAACTGATGGAGCAACGAATGATGATGCAAACCAGGAAAAGGAGGCTAATAATGGTTCGAAAAGGAAACGCAACCGTGTTAAAATTAAAATATCACGATCAAAAACGAAAGAGAGGGTATGCGATATCATAGAAAGTAACAACGATATGATAGATAAAACGCCTAGCCCGTTTACCAGGGAAAATAATAAAGTAAAAAATTCGTATGAAACACCGAAAAGATCTTCTGAAAGTCTGAAAAAAATTAGAGAGTAAAAGTCTAGATTACTTATCGTTAGAATCCAATGGTGCCTACTATGAGAATAAATGTAAGAAACGAAAAGGTAAACGTAATTCTGATAGTCCATCCAGAAACAATAAGAAATCTGAAAAGCAATTAAAGGATAAAAAGGGTAGCGGCAGTGATACGTGTCCTTATAGTTCAGTGAAGAATAAAGATCGTGATATTATAGATTTAATAACTAGTGATAATAAAGAAGATAATAACCGCGAAGAGTCCAATGCTTTTCAAATTCTTATGAACCGTAAGAAACAGGGTCAGAGTCTTTCACCAACAAAGCTTTCTCCGACTAATGAAGCAAATACGAAAAAGTCTGAAGAATATAAGATTAAACTGAAACAAACAAAAGAAAAGTTGATAGCTTTAGCCGATAAGAAAGGATATTCTAAGAGAAAGCTATCAGAGATCGAAGAAGGAGAAAAAATAGAACGTACTATTCAAAATCGTATTAAATCTTTTACAAAAGATGAGAAGAAAGATAGTAATGGAGAAACAACTGTTGTTGCACCATCTCAAACTCAATCTTGCAGCAGTTTATTAAATTATTTTAGGTAATGTATATTATTAGCTTTCATTGATACAACCAAAGATAATATTAATTTCAATATCTTTTTTGTATAACAGCAAAGTTCCAGTGAATTCAACACATTCGAATATAGCAAACATGTCTACTATCGTGGTCAAAGCTGATGTACACATGGCCGAAAATTCCATTCAACATAATATATATAATTCCAGTTCAAAATGTGGAACACGATTGAATAGACGAAATAAATTGGATACAAAGTTTTCCAAAATAGATGATATCAATATTATAGAATCCGAGAACCTTAATACAATATCTAAGAATAGAAAACTCGACCAACGCAGACAAAACAAGCATAGGTGGTCTTTACGGATTAAGCTACAAAATTCCGAAAATGAAAACTGTGTACCAGGTAATTCCAAATTTTTTAATAGCTAAAATCTAATATGTAGCATATTTATTGCATAGTACATGAAGATACCAAATACAAGAGTCTCCCACATTGTGGTCGATGGCTATGAACCTTCACACTTTGATCGCTGATTTTTCTATAATTTTTATACGTAACATTATGCCAATGTACATTACATTATTATTTAATGTTCTTATTTGTTTTTATAACAGACGAAAGTAGCGACGAGGAAATATTTTCAACACAAAGAAGAAGTAAATTAAATACAAGAAATTCCAAGAAACCTGAAGTAACTGAAAGCGTAAAATCAGATGAGATTACTATAATAGACGATTGTGTGATTAGTAATGACAGTAAATTAAAAAGAAAAACAGTTGATAAATTGGCTCCTTTGTTCACAAAACGACAAAAACCTGATCCAGATGTCTTAGCGGCTCGTCGCTTATTTTTAAAACCAGATATAATGGATAAGAGTAAAAGCATAAATCGAAAAGTAACAACTGCAAACGGTATTATGCCGTTTCCAGTTGTAAGTCATGTTACACAATTGAGTAACTTGCAAGTTAGTTCCACCGAAACAAACAGTTTTCATATTCCAGAAAAACTTCGTACCAATTACATTCCTGTTATAAATGTGAGCGATTATAAGTCTACAATAGACTTTTCTGAAGTAAAATTAAAATCATTGAAAAACAAGAAAGCAAAAATGCCAGAAGTATTAACAGAAATCGAGAAGTTCTGCACAGATACAAGAAAGATGTGGAGTGCTGTTTCACTAATTTTCAAGGGGCATGCTAAAAGTTCTAATAAAACAACATCACCAAGAACGAGAACAAAGAGAAGCAAACTTTTCGGAGAAGGGAAGATAATAGAAGAGAGGAATACAGAAGATCAATTTGAGAACCGCAGTTGGACTTACAAATACAGGCCAACAACTGTCGAGGAAGTTGTTGGCAATGAAGAGGCTGCTACAAAATTAAAAGAATGGTTAATTGGATGGAAAGCGACATTTAGAAACGAGGATAACAGTAGCGGGGATGAATTTTATTCCTCCGACAGTACTTCTTCGAGAATTCAAGAGAACAATCAAGTAGCCGTACTGTTAGGACCACATGGAAGCGGCAAAACTGCCAGCGTGTATGCGGTAGCAGAAGAATTTGGTTACACGTTAGTATCGAATATTAATGATCCGAAAGTTAATTAAATGTATGTCCTTTAACTTTATCTTTCTTTTGTTTAGCGTGTTAGAGGTAAATGCATCGTCTAGGAGAACCGGCAAAATACTTTTAAAAGAACTGGAAGAAGCGACTAAATCGCATCGAATTAAAAAAAATTCAAACGCGTCCATGTTTTCTAATTTAATTTCTGATGAAATTCTATCAAAGAAAATACCGCAAAACTCTCTGGTTCTTATAAAAGACATTGATCTCGTGTTCGAGGAAGATGAAGGCTTCATTTCCGCTACTTATCAATTAGTATCGAATACAAAGCGTCCGATTGTAATGACGTGTAGGAATGTTTGTCCCCACTTGAGTAAAATGGCACCGCAACAAAATCGAATTTACTTTCAACAAGCGAGTGGCAGCAGAGTTGTTGCTTTGTTACAATTAATTTCATTAGCAGAAACTGGCTACAATGTTCCTACCGACTATGCAAAGGTAAATATCGTTAATATACTAATTAATCTTAAACTGCAATATTGTATTACAATGAATGCTTTTCTGTTTGCAGCAACTGGTACAAATAGGAGATTTGCGTAAAGCTATACTCCAATTACAATACTTGATGCTATCTAATCCAACGCACGTTACGAAACAATCTATCATTTTGAAGAATTTATTTTGGCAGAATATGGGTCATAACTTGTATAAGCCAGCGATCAAAGCAAATAAGAAACAAAAAGCAAAAAAGATTGCAGACAGTAAAGCAACAAATTTCGGGAAACACGTATTGAATGATATGGCAAATAAACTGAATAATATCGTTTTGTTATCGTCTCTAATCGACTTCGAAGACTCTGCTTTAAATTTGTCAGAAACAAAAATGCAACCTTGTCTGTCTTTGATTGAAAGCACTGCTTCGTATTCGGCGTCAAACAGTATAAGCTTCGACATAGCCGAATGGCTTAGTGGAAAAGTTGTATACGACGGTCAATTGAGTGATTGTGATGGAACTTCGTATCAAAATAGTATCATGTTAAAGAGACAGCTCAACATGGGAATAAATTCATCATTGTCGCATGCCGCATCTTTGTTTCATGGTCGTCAAATTCTGTCTACAGATTATCTTCCTTGTTTAAGAACGATATGTAGAGCAGAAGAATCTAGAGCTAATATGAATAATAAAAGAGGAAGTCGATTTTTCCACTATCTTCATAGTTTAAAGGGACCATCGATGTCGCTGAAGCCAAACATTTTATCAGCAGCATGTAAAGTAATGCGCGACGTAGCGGACAATGATGCAAATGAAACTACTACTTTAGTATAACAATTAATCTCTTTTTACTGCTACTGTGTAGCATGTAAAAACTTAGAAATGTGTGGTAAAAATATTGTTTAAATATATACGTCTTTTATCAAATATATGGAAGATATTTCGCACATTCATATACATATATACACATAGCTTACTTATATATTTAATACCTTCTAATGAGTAAGTTTTTTTTCAGAACTATAATGCTTATATAAGTATTGTACAGAATTGTATTATAGTATTTTTAAAAATTTAAAGTTTATGAAAATGACAATCAATAATCTCGAGGTTCTCTATAAAATATAATACACATATATTTGTTATAAATTTGTTTTATTCTTTTCGAGTAAATATAGTTTCCATACAATGATTAAATCTTTATATGATGGAGTTTGCGATTTAATTCTTCAAATTTGAGAATTTTTCGAATGAAAAAGTCACCGTAACGATGGGCTACCTTTGTGTCCGCGATATGAATCATATCATGATCAATGTAAAAGTCCAACTGTAATAATACACATTATAAAATTAATGCTTCTTGTATTCCCTGATAATATTAAATACTAAAAATACTAATAAATAAGTTATGGATTTATTACCTCAGAGCCAGATTGGAATTTACCCTGTAATCCGGATGCACCTTTTGTCCACACAATATTCTTCATCTTATGTTTGAAACAGAGCAAATGAATGGTCAAAGCGCTGACCTCTTTATTTAAATCCCAACTTTCGTCAGGTGTAGTGTTACTACACATGAACGTTGCCAATTTACTTAACGGTAAAGTAGTATACAGCTTTAAATACGAACGAATCGTAGGTAACATTTTCTGTTGGACAACCTCGTCCATGAAGACTTGAGTTTGGTGCTTGATAGCTTCTCGAACATAGTCTTCGTTTGGATTATCAGGGTTCGGTGGAGTAAGAGATAAGAATTTTGGACACGCGAATAAAAAGCACAATTCGAATTCCGCTAAATCTCCGTACTGCATCTTGTACATTTTTTCGTGATAATTTTTATCACGTAATGCCTGTTGCAGTCCTTCGTCGATGCATTGAGGATGAAGAACAAGACAGATTGCTAATAAATGATACATTTGTTCTGTTTGCTTATTAATCTGATCGTTCTGATAACTTCGTGTCGCAAACAATTGTTTTGTTCTTTGAATATATAATAAAATTCCAGAAAATGTCCTGATTGCATCAGCATATCTGCGCATCATCATGTAAGCGAAACCAACATAATATGCTGTTGATATTTGACAACCAGGTACATGAGAGTATGCGCTTTTCTTATAAAGCTCCACATTTTCCAAAACTTTAATAGCTTGGTAGTAATCTCCTAAAAGAGAATGCAAACGCAACAGACCTACGAGAGAAAAGTATCCAAGCATTTTATATAAAGAATGTCTTCCGAATACTCCAGCTACCGAATCAGGATCTCCTCCGCTCGCGTACACCTCCAATTGGCTTTTAATTTTTGATTTATCAACCAAATAATGCAAAACATTTAAAACGCAAAGAACATCCCATATCTTATGGTGCGCATTCAAATGTTCAATTTCTTCTGGTGTTTTATTTGATAAATTAGCACGGTACTGTGTGAAAGATTGAAATTGATATACAAATTCATCGATCAATTCCCATAACCATTGATCGGGTAATTCCAACTGAACCGGTGTCTCAGGATGCAATATGTAATTAAACAGATCACAGTAGTTATAAAATGAATTGAGGCGTTGTTCTAATGTCGGTCCTTGCATGCGAGCATAAATATGACGGTAATAAAGCTCTTTGTAGAGAGTAAGGAATACTGGGTCATTGTCGACAATAGGTGCAATCGCTTGAGCCTCTGGCCAAGAACACTTATCGAACAGTTGTTCTGAAAGTTTTGGAAACGACACTTCGTAAAGGTTCTGTATCTCAAATATCATTCCTTCGTTTATACAATTTCGCAGGAATACTAGAAAACTTCGTACAGCCTCGGGCACCTGACGATAACTCAATCTGTCATACTGGTCGCTATGAACGTCTGCCTGCCCATAATCATCATATGTATCATACTGAAAATTGTATAGGCGTTAATTCGTATAAACAAAAATTGAGAAAAATTTGATCAATTTATTATTAAATACCTCGTTGTAATCGTCGTACATGGTGATTTGGTGCAATTGATTTTGTATCAATGAAGTTTGTAAACCTATGCGGTAATGTATATAGTAAAGATACAAAAGCTAACCAAGAAGAATTAGAAAACGTCCACGACCCACGAGAGTAGTTTAGTCATAGACTATTGCTATTTATGATTCACTTTCTACCTGTTTCTACATACCCTCAAAGTGTTCCCCCCCCACTGACATAAATATATATATAGATGATAGACACAGAAGCACAAATAGAATCCACCACGAACGTTGTTTGTCTTCAACTTCAACAACTGCCACTACTAACCTAGATCTAACCACCGACGAATACCTCGTCTGTGCTACAGGCTAAATAAAAATGAAATGCATTCTGATTCGTGCCAAAAATGACTTCAGGTTCTGTTCCAGGTTAAAAGATTATACGGATTCTGTTCCAGGCTAAAAGATGATGCAGGAAAAAGTGGGCACACCAAAACCCCGGGCGTAAGCCATAGACTTATAGTAAGTCTATGGCGTAAGCACCTCATTTCCTCTCTGTATTGACGTTTTCAGCGTATAAAGACATGAAGACGAAACCGCGCATGCGTACACAAGTTTCTACACCGTAGGAATCAGCGACATCTAACGGGATTATTCATGTTCATTGTTTAAACTTTTTTGATATTTACTTATACTAAATAGATATAAAATTCGTGGGTATTCTGTATAAACATTCGGCTATTCGAGTAATAATTAGCCCACGAGATTGAGCAAATTTGTTAAAATCTGTTTCTGCCATACCACGGTTTAAATATTCCCGTATTTTCCAACGTTTCCAATATTTCTCGCATGCTGTCTCTCTATTCTCTTCCAATCAGAATTCACTCGATTTTATTGTTTATGGTAGATATCATATGACATGCCATAGGAATTATAAAATATATTACACGCATACATACATATATATGTAGAAACAACCTGCTTATGTGTTAAATTGTATAGATTGTTACGCACACTGTAAGGACGGTGTGCATCTTTTTCACGTAAATGTAAATTCACTGATAGTTTAATACATACAGAATGGGTATATTAGAGAAAATATCAGAAATCGAAAAAGAAATTGCTAGAACCCAGAAGAATAAAGGTTTGTACATATTTCAAAATATAATATATCATTTTTCTTAACCATATTTTCAAACACTGTATTCGCCTATCTCTTTATGACACATGTAAAAATTTTAAAAATAACCCAAAAAATCACAAACCTTTTTTAATGGAATAATTTCGAACAGAATTCAAAAGGACCTCCTTTAATATCTAAAATGTAAACGATATTCTATTTTAATTTATTAATTACCCTTTCGTAAGTACGTTTTAATATATTGAATATACCGGTAACAATATTGCAATGTTTATTACGGTAATAATTACGAAATTTATCTGCCTATGGATTAATAATTAATGGATTTAATTTATACATACAATGATAATCCATGTGAAAATTAATTAATCATTTTACTGTATTGTAAAAGTAACTTCATATAGACTATAAAATTATAGCAATTTTAATCAACTAATAAATTAACTTTCAGCTACCGAATATCATTTAGGATTGCTAAAAGCAAAACTTGCAAAGTATAGGTCACAGCTTTTAGAACCAGGAAAGAAATCCGAGAAGGGTGAAGGATTCGATGTGTTAAAGTCAGGAGATGCGAGAGTAGCTTTAATAGGTTTTCCATCTGTCGGAAAGTCTACTTTGTTGAGCACATTGACTCATACAGAATCTGAAGCAGCATCTTATGAATTCACTACGTTAACTTGTATTCCCGGTGTTATAGAATATAAAGGAGCTAATATCCAACTCCTTGACCTTCCTGGTATAATTGAGGGTGCAGCGCAGGTAATTATAACATTAAGCTTTGCATGAACCATAAAATTATACAATAATTGAAATACTAGATTTACTAAACTTTCATGCTTTTGAATGAATATTTTAGGGCAAAGGAAGAGGCAGACAGGTGATTGCTGTTGCTAGAACAGCGGACTTAGTTCTTATGATGCTGGATGCAACCAAGCAAGATGTACAAAGGCAACTGTTAGAGAAAGAATTAGAATCAGTTGGTATACGGTTAAATAAGAAGAAACCAAACATTTATTTTAAAGTAAAGAAGGGAGGTGGATTGGCCTTTAATTCAACATGTCCATTGACGAAAGTAGACGAGAAACTAGTTCAAATGATTTTGCACGAATATAAAATATTCAATGCGGAAGTTTTATTTCGTGAAGATTGTAGCGCTGACGAGTTAATCGACGTAATTAACGCTAACAGAGTATATTTGCCATGCCTCTATGTACATAACAAAATAGATCAAATATCGATAGAAGAAGTGGACAGAATTGCTAGGCAACCTAATAGTGTAGTAGTTAGGTAAAATTTTTGAATGTATTTATTCCTGTTTTTTTGTAAGAAAAGAAAGACGTATTTCTAATAAGAATTTCGCATGTTCCTTTGTAGGAATAAAAGCATTGGTTGCAGTTGAAATTTCTAATACAATTCTGTTTGCAGTTGTAATATGAAATTGAATCTGGATTTCCTACTTGAAACACTCTGGGAATATTTATCTTTAATAAGGGTATACACGAAAAAACCTGGACAACCACCTGACTTCGACGACGGTTTAATATTACGAAAAGGTGTCACCGTCGAACATGTTTGTCATGCTATTCATCGCACGCTTGCACAGCAATTTAAATATGCTCTTGTTTGGGTAGGATATTCCTTTATTAAACATCAAATATTAATGTTGTGTCTCTTGGATAAAAGTATCATATTTTTGTATATCTTTCAGGGTACAAGTACGAAATATTCACCTCAAAGAGTAGGAGTGCAACATGTCATGCACGACGAAGATGTTATTCAAGTAGTTAAAAAATAAATCTTGCAATGTTATTTGTGGATTATATATATATTTGTGTATATATAATCTATAAATGATCGAGTGGTAAACTTAATCTTTACAGTTCTCTTAAAATTTTATACAGGTTTGCTTAAAGAATATTCATATTTAAAATTGTTTAAATCTTTCATTTGTATAAGACGAATATAAACACTCAAACTGTACATTTTTAACAATATAAAATTTAGAGTTGTTTATGCAAACTATGTAGTGTAATAAACCATCATTATACATATAGTATTTTGTATATTGAAACAATTCTTTCCATTTTGTAATTTAATAAACAATATTAAAACTTTGAAAAATTTGTGTACAGAGTGTTAAGATTTCTTTATTTAATGCTATGATTAAGAAGTAATATACATTATTTCGTCTGCACGTTTTTTTAGTTGTTGAGCAATGGAAAAATAATTATACTATAAAATGCAGGTATCACATTTATAACTATATTATACATTTATACCTATATTATCTATTAGAGATCAAACCGAAGTAAAATACAACAAAGTCACGGGACTTTATCAGACATGTAACTTCATGATTATTTTTGCACTCGGTCCAAATTAGCTCAAATTAACGAATAATCAACTTTTTTATAACTATGTAAAATTCTTTTAATGCTACTTATATCCTTGTTACTATTGTTACTCTTGTCTTTGAACTACTATCCATACAATCGCTGCAATTCGTTTCCAACCAAGGCTTTTAAACATTTTTTCAGATGATAAATTACCCTCGACAATAAATAAGGTTACCGAAATATCTTGCATTCCGAGACTTTTCGCTAGAGCAGATGAAACTGTTTTTGCGTAACCCTTTCTTTTATGCTGCTCCAAAGTTTGTACCATCCCCAGCCCATGCCAATCATTATGCAGTACCCAAGAAACCAAACTATTGTCTTCTTTCAAATATAATCCCATCCCGCTATTCATTTCTATCATTGAACCCAAGAACCTTGTAGATTCCTCAGGGTGTTCCAAATTTTTATGTGGCCATTCAGAATGTACAAGATGAACATCCAATTTATCTAAAGTTTTTAAATAACATTCTTCTGGTACACTGACAAAAATATAAAACATAATTAATATTTTTAATAGCATAAAACTAAACATATTATTTTCATTTGAATGAAAACAATGCTTACCAAACTTCTAATTCTGCACAGTTCTTTGCAGTTTGAAAATAATAATTACCTGGTGTTACAAATTTGCTTTCTAAGCTGATGGCATTTTTAAGATATTCTACTGCAGAATATACTATAGGCATAAAAGACTCATGTACACCAGCAAGATAAACTTCTTCTTTCCAATTTATAACATTGGTTTCTGTTAACACTTTGTATAACAATGTATCATTTGGTTCTAGTGTAAACAGTATCACTATGTATATAGTGAACTAAATAAACCATGAATGAAAAATAAATTGATTACATATATTTATAAAGGTGAATGCATTTGATATTGTTGACTCATATGATTACCGTGGATAGTCCAATAAAAGTACCCTTCTCCAAATCACCATTTGGGCAATAGATATCAATGGATATGTTAGGTTCCTTTTCTTTCCATCTAATTGCATTTTCAATCCAATAGTAATACTGTAAGAAACATAAATTTGAACGATAACAATAAGAGACCAAGATATAAGAAACATATATTGTGTAACGAGATGAAAATATTTCATGTGAAAACACATTGAAACATAATGATTCAAATAAAAAAATATTTGTCTTCTGTTACAAAATAACGTACATGCATATAATTGATAGAATAATCCACAAGTACATTATATTAACAATGGGCTTGATGAGAAAATGTAGTCAATTTGCAAATATTTCTATAAATGTATACATCCACCACAAATCCACCACATACTGATACCTATATTACCTACAGGTTATTCAACTTAATATTAAAACTTACGTATCCAAAAGTTGGCCAATTATGCTTTGTTTTACTTTGAAGAAGTCGCCACTTTTGGAAAGGCAGGGGCTGCAAAATGTCGGTGGTAAGAATTTCCTCTAACATTGTATAATACACAACCAATACAATGTAATTATGTTATGTTCCCCTTAGGGCGTGACCGAGCCTCTCTCTTATCAATTTGAACGTATCATTGTTATGGAAATACAAATAATTGAACTAGTTTATCTATCCCATCCCTACCACTCGAAAACATAAAATTATATTTATGTCATGATACATCTTGCTCTATTTTGTCTCCACATTGGTCGAGACAAAGGCGTTATGTATTACGCTATCTGCTATATAGATATTCTATTTCCTATTGATCAATGCGAAGACCATAAAAAAATGATAGGCAGATGGCCCATGGCGAAAAAAATCATCGAATTCCTTTATGGAAAGGAGATTTTTCCTTTGTTCGACAGCGATATATTCGCATGTTCTCTAAATAGAATAAAACACACGAGATCTGCATTCAGTGTTTTAATTTCTGGAAATATATCACAATCTTCGGGTCATATTTTCTACGCGTTTCTTATAAAATGTACAATAGTAGGTCTATAAATTATTAACCATATTATACCACTATTTTCAGACGTTCATTACAAATGAAATAGTGAATGAGTATTTTATACTTTAATGTACACAATGATGTCTATCTACGCTATCGCATCTATTATATTTATATGTATAAATTAAAGTACAAGTTCGGGAAACAGACTTATCACAATTTGATCTAAAAGAACATATGCAATGTGTTTGTTAAGTTGTGCATTTTGCAGAGAATTTACGATAGAATCCATTAGTTCAGTCCATGGCTTGTAGAATCCTATTAACCAGTATGGTAGTAAACCGTACAATCCTTTTTTTCGCGATCTCACAACAGTTCTCGCGGTTTCCTTGAGAAATTCTTTCTTTTATACGATTCTTATCACCCATGGCTTTCGTGTGCAACAAGTTTATTACGGTAGCTGCACGGCCGCTGTTCAATATTCTCGTCAAGGCGTTGTAAAGTAAAACATTGACGAGCGGATCTACTTTCGTACGAGTTGAGAAAGCAAACATCCAAACAGCTCGCGTAACCATCGAAGGTACGTTCAGTAATTTGTCCACTAGAGTGAAGGGCAGAAAATTCAATGTTTACTGTACAAAATGTTAAAAGATACTTTGTAGTGAAATTTGTAGAGAATTTTTACCTGCGTCCGCGACACAGAAACAAGTCCCCTTCACGTGAGAACGTTTCACCGAAGGAAAGGGTAAAGTCTTTTGTAAATCGACATCTAAATTCAAATTGTCGCCGAATACACCATCCGAGAGGTCGCGGTGGCCCTTTTTCTCTGTTTTAGCATCGTCTATCTCGCTCGGAAATTCAATTGCGATATCGGTATAATCGTTCTCGACGTTGGTGGATGCCAGAAACGTAGTCATAAATTTGTCGAGATTCTGGCCCTTTTCTTTCCGCAATTTGTACGCCATACTTTGATACAGTATCCCGATATCCGGCGTGCTATAATTTGTGAAATACGGTTTCAAATTCGGCATCGTCAGAAAATTGTACAGTAACTCGCTGCTTCTGAGCACTGGTTTCGAAAGTAATTTGTCCAAGAAGTCCTCGTACCGCTGGCTATTTAGAGTATAAGAAGAATGAGGATTCTTTCGCGACGGTAACGGCGAGTCACTCAACTCCTTATCACCGTGGAACTCGATTAATCGTGTACGCAAAGCGTAAAAGTCTTGATCACGACGTAAAACCGTCCAAGACTTCCCTTCGGCTACGTTATGCACGGATATCATGTGAAGCGGTTGAGTGTCTCCGGATTCGGTGTGCGGAATACTAACTCGCCATGTTGTTAAATCTCTCGGAAAAGCATTGTTCGGACATTTAATTTCATTGTACGAGCGTAGCGGATAATCGATCTCTTCGCCTTGGTAGATATCTTGGTAAGGCATTCCATCGGTTGTCGATGCTCGTAAAATACCTTCGATCTTTTGAAAGTGATTACCAATTTTCGCTGATACATTTGCGGATCCACCGATGACACTGAAAGTAAACGTTACTTACTTTATCTTACAAAAATCTTACCAAACAATCGTCCAGTACTAATTTACACACCTTGCACGCGATGATTGTTTAGTGCGACTCACTGTTGGACATCCACATAACAAAGCATAAAGCTGAAATAACACATATTTTCAAGAATTTTGGAAAAAAGGGCAAAAATACTGCTAATTTACTTACCTGATAACTGTGATGAAACGACGTCAAGCAAGTGGATTCTAATAATGCGTGTGCTTCTTGATGTGCTTGATAAAATGGTCGCGACGTTCTTAATTCTTCGATTTTCTTTGAACTTTTCTCAAGAACTGAAAGCATTGTCAGAGATGTGAGATAATGGTAACATTCTAAGACTTTAAAAAGGAAGTTAAACGCAAAGTAAAATATATGATTTACCTTGTTGTATTCCCATTGATATGTCGCTTGGTAAATGTAAATATTCTGGACCATCAGGATCAAGATACGTTGAATACATGTTTTGTATATCAATATATAAGCTATTTTCAGCGTCTGCACTTATCTCCGGATTTAACATTCTTTTGCTCAAGTCATCTGGAAATAGATAATGTATTAGAATCGAGCAAATATAATTTTCAAACATCAATTTTGTAAACAAAACAAATAAAATATTGAATCGGCGCTCACCAATATCTAAACAAAATTGTAAAAGATTCATAGGCCCAGTTTCTTTCACGTGTTGCATAAACATATATAACAATCGAGCATCGTTCAAAATTTCGTCCAATGAAGGTTTTAGATGATTGTACGTAAAGTTTGGCGTAACCGGATTAGTCATCCAACATTGCAACATCTGTACATTCAATGTATCTACATGATTAGACATTGTTGTGTCCTGATGCGTTGCTAGCATTACTAATGTATTTATGTTTTCTGGATCGGCGATTGCATCTATTGCAGGCAATAAAATCCAGTTTGATAAAATTTCACGGAGAATCACCTGAAAAATTTATGATCAAATTTCGTGTATCATTTTCTTCTATGTAAAAGAATATTTTCGAGGAGTGCACAAACCAGTATGTTAATATATATAAAACAAGGAACATTGTTCAAAAGCGCAAAGTCTAGAAAATATGTCTCACCTTATTGTTAGTAGATACATGTACAGCAGGAAGTAAGTGCGGTAGAATTGCAATGACCAAGCCTCTAAGATAATTTAGTTCAGCTTTTCGCGAATAAGCTGCTGGATGAATTTCGTGACCTAAATATTTAATCACATGGTCACGGAAATGAAACGCGTTGTACGACTTTTGAGAATTCACGCTCAACACTTTCCAATCTTGAGAGTGTTGCAAAAGCAATGGTATTAGTTGACAGAAAACGACATTGGCTACATCTGTACGCAATAGACGAACCACTAGATTTTTGGTTGCAGTAGCTGTAGCCAAACGAAGTTGCTGCACGAAAGCTTCGTTGGTGGAGAAATCCGAATACCATGCGCAAACATACTTTTTCAATACATCTTCGAGAAGCTGGGAACAGAAATTATACGCGTCTATCGGGAAATAAGTGAAAAATTCTGTCGAGTTTCACTTAATCTCTAATAGAATAATGGAAATTTTAATACTTGTTCCAGAGCATGGTCGAAGTCCTTTGGTATTTTCACTTTCGTCGAGTGAGGTAATAGTTTGTGCCTTTTACAGTCGTTGCTATTACAAACCCTGCAAGGTTCTTTAGCTTCGTATATTGGTTTTAGTGTACCACAGATAGCGTTGCACTTGACCAGTATCATACTAATGTATTGCAATATGAGGAGTCCGTAAAAAGCACTTATTATGTACAAGCAACCCATAACGATTATCCAAATAATACTAAAAAAAAAAATTATAAATTTATGTTCAAAATATTCAATATAAATTCCTATATATATATATAAAGTCTATACAATTACTCACCTTTTAAATACGATTAAAATAAATGCAATTAGTGTAAGTACTATTGCTGGAATTACTATATTACAAACATAAAAATCTTGTACTTTGTCAGTAGTGAAAAATGCCATGGTAGCGTCGATTCCCCGAGATTGGAACTCAATCACTGTTCAAACTCTGTATAACATAAAAAAAAAAGAACAACAACGTTTCAAACATAAATATGCATTATGCCACATTTGATAAAACTTCGATGCATGTACCACGTGACATTGTGTATAGAAAATAAATGTATACATACATGCATACATACGTGATTATATTTATATGTGTACGTCTGTTGACGCATATTCGTTTGTATATATATAAGTACACGATCGAAAAAATAATCATCCATTTCAGAATGGACATCCAGGATTATTTAAAAAGAATAAAGTACGTATGTAAGTTCTGGCCTCCCATTACAGGAAATATACTTGGAAATGAGAATTTCAAATAGGACTTCTGACAGGGAAACATTCATTCACGTGACACTGCAATCACATGCATATGTACATCATACATATGAATGTCGTTCTGTACAGTTTGTCTCGATAAGAGCAGATAGATTTTCAGTATACCATCGTGAGTATACTTTTAAGGGGCAATGTACCTCTCAAAAAATAGGTGTTTCTAAATAGCTTTCATTCGTGCCCTAAAAAATTAAACAATTTCAACGGGGATAGCATTGAAATATCACGTTTTATTTTAACACAAATGATTCTTGCCGTTATCACGATAACACACAATTCTAATTTCGGCAAGAACCATTTGCTCCGTTCAAGCGTCCATACAGCGCCATTACTCGTAGCGGCAAAACGCTCAACTTGTTAGTCAAAAGTTACCGACAGCGCGAATTTGTGCGCTATCGCCGTCTAGCGGGAAAAACTGGAAATAATCGGCTACAAGGTTGGACGTTTTGCTGCTACTAAGAATTTAATTGGCACGTTCGAATAAGAAGTAATATTTCAATGCGTAGCCCATCGAGATTATTTTATTTCTGCAAATATAGCTCAAATGAAAGCTAAAAGAATGTATTTTATGATAAGCACATTGCATATCTTTTTATATGAAGGAAGAATTTATAACAGAATTGTAGCAGTCAATTCGAACCGTTTGTTCCACCTTGTACCTTGTACCACTGCGTAGCAGATACCGTTTTGTATGTATATTGATGTATATAATAATCGTAGAAGGATTGAATAGAAAGTTCTGAGGCGGCATGCATGAGCGATCTACTTCTGGAGGCATGCGCCTTGGAAATTGGCTACAGTGATGAGATATTGGCCACGTTTTCTCGCGCATGTGCGGCGGTTTTAGCATCACTAAAGTAAAATTCTTGGTAAAATAGGGTACCTTGGTAGCCCCGAAAAATTTTTTAAAATTGATATCATTTGATTGTGAAAAATTAGTATATAGCATGTGTATTCGTGTATATTCTGTAACTCGTAGTACACTCGTCTCGTCTTGTGTCCCGTTGTATTGCGTTTCTCTTCCTCGAATCTCTTTGTCCGGACCAGATTGTTTCTATACCTTCCCGCCAATATCACTGCCCCACTACCCTTTCTTCATAATGTAGATGCGTTACTGTTTTGGGCGCGCATTGCGCGAGAAAATCTGGCCAATATCTCATCACTGATTGGCTACCGAAAAAACGTCAAAGTTAATTCGCCTGAATGTGAACAATCATTATGTATGATCGTGCCTCTCTGCTATTAGCAACGTGAATTGCTTGTCTTCACACGTGTTGTATGTATGTAAATAGTGTTTTCATTCTAGATAATGATCAACGGTGCACAGCTGACTGCAGCTGACTGAGAGTTGAACAATTAAGGATGAGAAGGTTAACGTGGCATTTGATTTCGTATTTTTATACTAATGACAATAAAGATACTTCCCAATTTATAGACACTTGTTAAATATCTACAAAAAAGAAAAAAAATATAATATAATCGATGTAGTCAAAATACAAATTTACCAAATAACAATTATCAATCAAATCGAAGTTACAAGAAAGGGCAGAAATGTTCTATTACCGAGGAACTTTCGAAAAAACGAAAGTACGCCTGAATAGACGCACGAAGATCGTAGTGGATAAAGCGTATAATAATTTATAATGAGACCTGGAACGATGTTCGATAGCCGTGAAATTGGGAAACGAATACGTCGCTTAGTCGACGGTAATTATTCGTACCGCAAGATTCTAATTCTCATTATTATTTGCGGCGGTGTACTGCTTTATTTTGGTCCACCTTTTGCACAATGGTTGTTCTCTTCGACAGGGGAATCGGTGCAAGGTATTTCAATTTATCCTAATTTTTTGTTCGTCTTGGGAACAAAATTGTAATTACTCAAAGTATCTTGTGGTTGTCAGATTGTTAACAATGTTTATTTCGTAGCGTTCGAAGATTATTGTATGAACGAAAGACTGGCTCCATTTAGGTCCGAGGCTGACGACTATAACGTTAACATACTTCATAAACCACCAAGGGAAAATGAGCATCAATATTTGCCATATATTGGCAATGGAGTTTTTGGAGTTCCTATTGTATCCGAAGCTTGGACCTATATTAAGCAAGGACGAGCATTGTCATTACCGATACAATGGCAACCATTAATTACGCATCCTTTGCCCAGTGATAATCTTCATACAGAAGCTACTGTGACCGATTTTATAAATGGAGTTGTTTATCACTATCAGTGTCTCAGGGACAAGTACTACACAGAATTTCAATATTATGCTCACAGAGTATTCGACACGATAATGGTTCAAGATGTGAAAATCGTAAATCCGTTTCCACTCTTGCAAAACGTACCATTGAAGCCACAAGTATCTACACACTGGAGCAATGCTCGGATAGAATTAACCAAGTAATTAATAAAATTAATACATAGTATCAACGAACTATCGATTCAACAGACCAAGAAAAAGAAATGTTTCTATTGTATTTTAGAAGAGTATGGTATTTAATTGGCGTCTGTTAAATTTATAGTTCACCAAATTTATATGTATACGAATTGGATAAATAATGAATTCGCGATATTGATCAAAAGTGTTAAGAATATATATTTATATGTCCAGAATTCAAGTAGACGATTTTATACACGAGTATAACTTAATTTCTGGTTTTGTTCCACTGCCCAATTCAAATAAGATCGTAGCTATTTCGATACTATACAAGGTTCCACCGAGAATGATACAAGTTAAAGCAAGAAGTACTGTGAAATTAAAATACATGACAAGTATACAGTACAGTGAACCTGTATTGATGGAGGACTACCATACTCAGTACGAAATAACAAAAAAGAAAGCCATAGAGGTTTGTATAAATACTAATATGCAACAATATTCACGCGAATATCGTGTAGTTTATTATAATTCATTCCAGGCAATGAAGATAGTACTAAAAAATCAACGAAGCTTGAAAACCGATCATAGCAATCTTTGGCAAAGTTATTGGTACACGAGTCTCAGAATAAGTGATTCTAAAGCTGACGGTGCTATTAACGGTTACAAAATAAATTCCACCGTTTATTATGTGCTATCTCAAATTTCAAAGGGTACTCCGGACGTAGAGAAAAGTGTTGCTATGAATGAAGGTTGTTATCGTGGACATCATACTTTGTGAGTAAAGCATCATTTTGCAAACGCTTCTTTGTAGAATTTATATCTTATCGTGATGTTTCAGAGATGCACCACGATTATGGAAAGACACGTCCACTATTGTTGGTGTGAACAGTGTCGTCGAAGCGTGGTTAATTACTCTAGAGAAACAAGGATGCCATCATTTAATGACAGGCGATCCTTTGGCAGTACAACAAGCAATTGTCTTGAGCCTTGGCAGTCTACGATTTAGCAATCAGCATCTTGAATTTAATACCGATCCACAGTATCTTCATCGAGATTATTTATTCAGGTATTGATATAGCAGATGTTTGTATCTAAAAAGCAAAAAGATATCAATTGTACAGAAAGAATATAAATGAATAATTTAAAATAAATTTTTACCGATTTTATTAATTGTATAAGTACAAACTGTGTTTTGTAAATGTTTCATCTTCTTTCTGATTTTAGGAGGATCAGTTACGGTAACGTAACTCACTTAAATATATCGGTGACAGTCGGAGAAGACAATCGTGCAATTTTAGGAGTGGCTTTGGACAAAAGCGACAGCGTATATTTCGGCTGCGATGCAGGATGTTTGGACGCGCCTGTCTCTCTAAGTCAATCGTATACAAACTTTCCTGTAAAATTAACAAAGCCGTTTACATCTATATTATACATAACGTCTGATCATCAACATATGCAAGACTTGCGGAATGCGTTGCATGTTCACGCGGTAGATGATGGTTAGTACGAAAACCAGTTGTTCTTATCTATGAAATCTATACAACTGTATGTTTAATAACATCGGCTTGTTTGTAGCTCCAGCACACGATCACGTTGTGATGGCTTTACATAAACATGGTCACCAGCTGGGCGGGCTGCCAACACTTTTTTTGGATCAGTATATGTTTCCTTATAATTATATTTCACTTGTTCCTTTGTAAACTTATTATCAATGAATATTATGGTCACCAGGATAAACAGAAAGTCAGATACAGTAAACTGTGATTACTGCATCCAGCTATTAACATATTGTGCATATGTATATAATTGTCATATATAATCATACTTAAATAGTAAATAAGCTTTATAAAATTTTTCTCCTGGAGAATTTCATTCACCCTGTTGATCTTACTGAAGTTCTTTCAGATAAAATCTTGCACCCTGTTGCACTTTACCAAGACCAACAATCACTTCGCACTTCTATGCGAAAAAAAAGAGAACCACAAGTTTGGTTGTCTCTGTAATTCTCAGCGACTTTCAATGCTGCAACAGGACATCATAACGATTCATAATCGTAAGCCATTGAAAGGCAATTAAATTGTAGTCGTATATTTATCAAATGATTTATTAATAATTTCTTTATAATGGTGTCACAACGTCGTGCATGGCATATCGCCATGTCCATGCTCTGGCAATTTCGTCAAACCTTTCACGATCGTTCAAATACATTTCACCCAATTCTGGTTCCATGCAAACCTATATATAGCATATATTTATTATTAGTGTAATGCATACCGTAACACTGTTCTCTATTATCACACGAAAAGGAGCGCCAAACCAAGAATTCAAAAAATTATTATACAGGGTATACCAACAAGAACTAGTACATTGAATGTCTTATTTCAAAGACATTCCAGGTGTTAATTCGTGTCGGACTATCTTGTATAGCAAAAATAAATTTTTAAATTCTGGTAGTTGGGAATCTTTCCTTGTTAGTGAGGAGAGACATAATATACCTGACAATATGGGTCTGTAAGCAAACTCTGTACGCTGATTAGAACTTTTGATATTGTCAATGCTAAAGACCAATTATGATGGATCGAGTCTATACCAACATCACCGTGCCTAGATACATTCGGATGAAGTATTTTTGTAAGAAATCGTACGATCGGTGGATACAAAGGATAACTGGAAGAATTTCAAAAATGAATTAGAAAAGGCATATAATATAATGTAATCCATTTTATAGATTCAATTAAAATACCTTCTTGGTACTTGCAAATAAAGATAAAATAAGCCTCCTTCGTATGGGCTTCCAACAGGTCCAGTTATGGTAGCCTGCCATTGACAGTACATTTGGTCCAAAGGTGTAGCTTGGATGCCTTCGGGGGGGATCTACTCTCAGATTCTTGAGTTCGCTGTGTAATCTTTTCCTTCTCCACGAGTTCTCTTCCATTCTCAATTGTCGTGATCTCAAACATATCTGCGCCAAACACGTTCTGCAAGGTGCCGAGGAAGCTAAGAAATCGTATACTTTATACCAATTTTTCACCGATCCGATAGGTTTGTACAATGGCCATCGTAATTTCACATTCTGCTGCCATTGTTGCGGTGTTATATGCGTCGACAACAAACCGTACCATCTGCGACAAACATTTGCAGCCGACCAAAGACTAACGTCGTCCAAATGCGAGAAAATAGCTAACAACACCTCTGGCGGTAGCCGTTCCACCAATCCTGGTTCGTTGATGGGTTCGTGTTCGATGTGTCTATAATTGGTTAACATCACTAGTCGTTCGGACAAGTTGTACGATCGCGATGATTCTCCCACATTGTCCTGTACTTTGTAATTCCATCGATACTGTTGCTGACAATTTTCTAGTTCTTGAGCTTGCAACGCTGCGTTGTGCAGCTCTTCTTCTACCGCGTTTGGAAAATTCACGATCGAAGCTTTTTCATTATGATTTTGTGAATGCGTTTCGTCGTTCCCGTTAGCTCTGTCTCGCAACTTATTAGAATGTTCATCATGGAAGCGAAGCGGATTTCTAGACAAACCCACCGCATTTTTAGAACTACTTGTATTTATATTATAAGAAACTCTTTGATAATTTTGCATAGCTGAAATATTTTTGTTTTGCGAGTGAATACGCGGAGATATATGAGAATTAGGATTAGAAATATTCGATACGTTTGATACATTTGAGATTGGATTTTGCGGAGAATTTTGTTGTTGCTGGCTGGCTCTTCTCTCGTGATTGTAATATAGTTCGGTTGGCTCATCATTTCCTGAATCTTCATCATCTGTTTTCTAGAACATTCAAAGAAATGATTTAACTTTTGTTTCTTGCAGACACTGATGGAAAAAATTTTCATTTCGCATAAAGATTCTTGGTCTGGTAATAACAAATAAGTATACCTCACTGAAGATAGGAACCGGTAGAGAACCAATGTCGTTAGGGAATAAAAATGCATGACACGTTGGACAAGCAGGTTCCCCAAAACATGGCCCATAATATCCATTACAGAAACAACAAGCAACTGTCTGAAATAACAAGTATATTGATTAAACTAAAAAACTAACTAAACTAACAAAAACGCTAAGGGATACGGATATAGTAGAGGGGCAAAGATCGAGGATAGCAACGAGGCGAACATCGCTGCAAAATCAACCCAATATAATTAAATGCCACTGTATATAGTGAGTGACTGTATAGTGAGCAAAGCAGTATATAATAGCGGTACACATAAAAACAAAAATGTTTGTTTTTGTTCTCTATATAGTACGCTCATCTCGTCACTCAACTATAATCTTGTACCAAGACCTTGGCTTAGTAAATGACAGTAGTGACTATACACTACAATAAATATTGACAGTAGCGACAATAAATGTAAACGATGAAATGAAAAGAGCTTACCGAGAAAACAAATTCAGGACAAGGGACATATTCAACGAACTCGTCTTCCACATTTAAATTTACATTGCAGGCATTAATTTGGAGGGCTTTTTCTCCGCTCTGGTACGAAGAACCATCAACCACTTTGTCCCCAGCCATTTTGGTATTTATAATGTTATGCTGTTTTACCAAGGACACAGTGAACTATCCGACAGATATATGTTTCGATCGGTAGCCGTCAGAATTCAAGACATAAACAAGAGCAACAACTGCTCTTGTACTGTGATAACGGAATTCGATAGTACTGCTGCCGCGAGAAAAAAACTTGTCCATTCTAGGTCAAACAGTTGTAAGTTCTAACAATATGTTTCGTGGTTTCCACCAATCGGGCATCGGCACCCGAGGACTTTAAAACGCTATTGCGATATTAAATGGGTCTTTCAGTTTTTTCTCTGCACACACACATCGTCCACTTACTGTTCATTCGCATTATGGACAACTCGTCACACAACAATGGTGGACTTGGATTATCACGTGATCAATCTTTCATTAGTCCATTTCATTTCAAGCAGGAGCGTGCTTATGTGCAAAAACTTTACGCGTAGAATTAATTTCGAGTAATCGAGCGTTCTCTCGAACAAATAATTGCGTAACGTCTCGTGCGATTAACGATTAACGATCGACGATTAACAATTACAATTGAAACGTTCGATTATATACATTACGATCAATTTGTTTGAAAATTTTTGCGATGCCCACAGTGTTACGCACGTCCCTGCATCCAAGTCACGTGGTTCTGTTATGACGGGTCAATTCTTGAAGTGAATGAGCAACAAATGAGTAACACGCATCTATCTATTACTTTATACTTATCGTCCATTCGCTAATTTTTGCATTGCAGCTATCGTAGAAACTGATCGTGTTAATAGACTTTGTACCAGCGTACGAATCTTTCATTTTATTATATTGTAATTGCCAATAAACTTTACGAATCACAAATTACTAACAAGTTGAAGATTCGCTTATGATTGGTCGAATGTTTTGATTGGTTGGGCACTCGACTTTTGTCATGTGACCGTTCCCTATTTATGTTAATATCAGTAATATTGTCTCGAAAATTTTGTGGCAAAACAATAACAAACTGTGTTTTGTGTTCGGTTTTTACGGATATTTGGTGCGTAACCGACTAAAGTGATTCACGAGCGTATCGCAACATTCCCTTTTCTCCTCTATGTGTCGGTTTTCTCGCCCGAACGAAAAATCTTGGGATTTTTTTTCAAGATTAATTTGAGAAAATTTCATCCGCAGCAATGTCGTCGCCTAGGAAAAATATTTGCTGACGAAAGTCATGGTCATCTCGTGTGCGGGTATCGAGTGTACTATGTAAATAAGCGCGTGGATCCACAATTTTTGTTATTAAATTCTCATCAACAAGGACTATGCGAACAGATCGACGGTGATCGCACGTTTTATTATTTACTTCACTTTCACTTTAAATCGAATTGTTTGGCACCGATTGTACTTGCGTGCAACAAGCTTGTATGGTTGCATACATTTGATTATTATTTGAAAGTTTTCGATCGATCGTTTGATATTCGACTGCTTGACTAATTAAAATAGTAGACAATTGGTAAGTCTTCACCAAATTTTGAATAATCTATATTGTATATTGGAAAATAGTAAATTTTAACCCGAACGATTTTAAGATTTCATTAGAAATGGGGGAATCTGGATATACAGAAATATTTCCAGAGATCAAACCCAGTCCGATGGATGGTATAATAAAGCAAGAACCCAATCAAGAGATGGGTTCGTCTTCAGCATCGGTACCGATACCAGGGGGTCATAGGAGCAGTAGAGGTGTATATGACCAGTTCTCTCCATCTCCGTTAACCATACCATCTGCTTGGCCTAATAGACCAGATCTTATAGAATCTCCATTTAAAATGGATTCTGATCAACTAGATGTATCATTTAAAATGGAAGACGACGATATATTTCAAGTCGATAAAGCAGACCTTATTCAAGGACCTACCCTCGCTGAACTAAATGCCAACGACGATACGCTTCTAGGCGATTTAAATTTTGACGATCTGCTGTTACCAGAAGAAAGAATTCAACCGTTCAAAGTAGACGTTAATGTCACACAATCTGTTGGCCCATTGTTCAATGATAACAACAGTGGCTTCGCACCAAGCAGTTTTCCACAATCTGGATCGACGTATCGTAATATTTGTCCTGCGTACATAAATACACATGGATTCAATCTGAATATAAACGTTGGTGATAATTTGGAAACGATTAGCCCCAATGCATTTCCAAGTCCAGGAACCAGTAATGTTGCAGGTTTATTGTATAAATTATTGTTCGCTTTACAGCAAAGAATTCTTTTTTTATTACTGTACATTTGTATTCTTATCAAGGAAATTATTAGTTATTGTTCAAGCATTGATAACTACTAATACTATTTTCCTTCAAAGGTAGTTCAACGGCAAGTTCATCCACGTCTCCGCATCCTATGAATAGGCCTAGTGGTCAATCAGCGCTTCACGATCTCTTAATGAGGCGATGCGAGAACTCTTTTGATAATTCCACGTGCGGACAGATAGACATCGGTTGTACGACCAACAACAAACCGAAAGTTTCTAGGCTGTCGATGTCCGCTCCAACTCGAACAATGGGATTCGAACAGATTTGGACTCGCAGAGAGCCGCGTCCACATTTATTGAGCACTAGCAGTCTCACTGGTAGCGGTGTCATTGAGGCAGGTTCGACAAGTAGTTTGAGCACCGGAGAAGCGCTTAGTCCAGATCCATGCTACCGTGTCGATCATCTCAGCCACGACGAAGGTTACGAAGATAGCGACGACGATAGCGATCACTATGATGATTACAGCACCGATAACGGTATTTCACCATTCATGAGTACTATGATCTTTCTTATAACGATTCTTTTTGGCGTAGTATTACATAGTATCATACGTTTGCAGACACAGGTGGCAGCGATGGCGAAGATCAAAGCACCGGGAGTAGAATAGTAAGCGGGAGCGTCGACTCAAATCGGGAGAGTAAACACAGTAAAAAGGAACGATACTTTTGGCAGTACAATGTACAGGCAAAGGGACCAAAGGGACAAAGACTTGTAGCAAGAACGCGACTCGAGGATCCACATATTCTGAACGAAGCCACCGATCCTGTTTTCAGTCCTCATTGCGCGCTTCGCGGAATTAAGCACAGTGGGAAAGCACGAAAAGGGGATGGAAATGACTTAACACCGAATCCCCGTAAACTGTACAGCATCGGTCGTGAATTAGATAAATTATCCCGTGTCATAAACGACATGACGCCAGTTTCGGAGTTACCATTCACAGCGAGACCAAAAACACGCAAAGAGAAAAATAAGCTTGCTTCCCGGGCGTGTCGTTTGAAGAAGAAAGCTCAACACGAGGCGAATAAAATCAAGTTACACGGTCTTGAACAAGAACACAGTTCAGTACTTACAATAACACACTTCGTTTGATTATCACTATTTCTTCCACCGAGAACAAACTGTTGCGAATTTATAATTATTCTTGCAGAGCGACTGATTTATGGCATATCTCAGGCGAAGCAAACGCTTGCTGCAAAACTAGCGGAGTCCAAGCCTGAAAATCAAGAAGAATTAACGCGTCAGATGGAAAAATGCTGTAAACTAGCTACCAGTTAGTATTGTTGAGTTTCTTTAATGATATAGTTTTCAAAGTCTCTATTTTTATACCAAAGCCAAATGTTTTTGTTTAATACGATTACAGTACAAGCTAGACGAAGTGCTAATACAGTTAACTTGAATACTTATACTTTGTAAACATTAAACTAAAATTTCTTTTAGGAAGGAAATTTGATTTTTGAATAATTTAAGTAAAAGTTACAAGTACATGCATATTTACGTTCACATTTGTGTGTTACAGAAATACGAATTGCAAATCATTCAACCGAGTTTGTCAACAGAGTATTGGATAAAGTTCGCGCTGGCGTTCCTGACGGTGGCATCGATGATTTTTAATATACATAGATTATTTACTAGAAACTATGCCATTCATATGTATTGATACGAAATCGCGAGAACGACGCGGTGAATTCATACATTTTTCTTTCATATTTTATTGTTAGATCGGAAGTCAAAAGTAACTGTTGCTTTTGGCAGAGAAATTAGGAACCGAACAAATTTTAAAACGGTTTGACTTGTTTCACAAAAAAATAATTAGCAGTCAATAGACAATTATTATCATCAGTATACTAGGTTACTAAGCAATGTTGCAGATATTCTTATAGTTTATTTTTATCTTTAATACTAAGTAATATATTTCAGGTTGCTCAGTTTTATACAGACAAAATCGTATGCATTATTGAATCATCGGTTCCTGACTTCATTTGTGATAAATAATTTCATTTATTACTTTGTTGCCATCGTAAACTTGTAAATTTCTCTCTCTCTCTCTCTCTCTCTCTCTCTCTCTCTCTCTCTCTCTCTATGTATATATACATACAGATTTGACAGAGTTTCTGTGCATTGCTTCAAGTTGAATGTTACAAAATGTACCATCGATGTTCTCTGTCTCATTGAGGCTCTGCATTCCTATGTATTTCCCGTTTCTTCTACCCTATTTCTGTTCTTATATTGTACATACTTTTTATATTTGCGCGTGTTTGTGTACTTGTGTGTGTATATGTACATATAACGTTAGAAACAAATGCTCTGAATTTCGCAATATTATTCTACATGCTACGCGATTACACAAATACAAAAGCTTGCATCATAAAAGACGAAGAAGCGTCAAGTATCGTGTGCATCCATTTCTCTGTCGTCATCTCTCGAATGTAAAGGTCTTGGACATTCTCGTTATACACTTCTAAGTATGTCACACCTAAATTAAATTCACGGTGTTCACCTCGTTTTTCTATTTGAAAAAAATAATTCTTCTATCGTTCGATGAGTGATGCCAGGATCTTCGTTGCTGCCAAGCATCGTGTGAGTTTTACCAGCATCTATGGCTCCATAAGCGGAACAATTATAACCATTTAATAGTCTAGCGATTAAATCTTTGGTACCACCTTCGAATACGTCACGATTGGTATAATGCATATTGAAAATTTTATCAAAAATGAACTGCAATTCTTTATTTTGTTTTCTAAGTAAGTATCTGCCCTTTTCTTCTTTCGAATCAAAAATTAGCATTTTATCGTCAAAAACTGTAACGACGGTTTTATAATTAGCTTGCAGTTCACGTTCATTCTGCGGATTTTTTATTTGAAAGAAGTCGGTTCTACGAATAATGTTTTACTGTAAAATTTGTTTGTAATGCAAAGTACTTGTTACGTTCGCAATTAATTTTATATTATTATTTTCGTTTTGCCTGAGAAGTATCATTCGATGCTATCATCATTTTTAGTAGGCGATACGTGAGCGCATAGAATCAAGTATCCAGTGTTCGGAATTTTTTACACCATTGATATGAATAATATGCAATTTGAAACTGCTACTATATACAATACAATTTGACAGTGATCAAATCTGTATAAGATGAGTAATTCTATTTTTAAAGGGTTATTTGCTTTAAGTTATTTGTAAATATTGTTTTTGAGATTTAGATTTAAATATACGATTTTTTATGTTAACAGGTTCAGGCATTTTTCTTTCATGTGTCACCGATAGTGTTACAAAGTTGGAGATAATTGCCTCTTACCTATTGAAAGTTTTTATATAATAGTATAAACAGATACTATACATTCTATTACTTAATTACACGTTTCTTTATAGATTTTGGTGACTTATGTATATATATAGCTCATACTTGTGGTGACTTATGTATATATATAGCTCATTATATAGCTCATGGCGTATTATATAGCTCATACTTCAAAAGAATACCATTCATGATTCAAAATTCTTATTTTAGTGGTTTTGTATAGTTCAATATTTACAGTAATTAAAATATTCAAACTATAAAATATGGAGAAGCAGAACCTTTTTTGTTGAAAAAAAAGATGAGACACAGATTTATCAGCTTTCGTGGTCTGTTTTACATTATTGTTGATTGTCATTTTAACTTACGTATTAAATACTCTGTTTAGCGTTGAGATTAAATCAACTCTTAAAATGAACTTTATTATAATATAATTTTTGTGTCAATTAACTAAAATGTACATTTTTATTTGTAATTGTAACACGATGTGATACCGTAATTATTGAAGTACATTCAAGCAAATTAATAATTCTATTGGACGTGTAAAAACATCATGGTATTTTGTCTACTTAATATTTTCGTGTTGCAAATTATCTCAAGTGACCCGCAAAGTATACACCTTCGAAATTTATTGAAAATTAATGGTTGCGTTTAGTTCATCACTTTTATTGGATACTTGAAATATTTTAAATGTTTAAACTTCAATATTTTGTCTCTAAAGTGATTGGTTACGGGTACTAAAGGAGTAAAGTGTTTATAGGTTCTTAAATATTATAAAATAGTGAAATTACTGTTAAAATTTTGTTCGATATATAAATATATTAGACTTTGAATATTTTATATATATACGCAAATAGTAATTTAAGTTGCAGGGGAATTAATTTTGGTAAAACAGTGTTACAAAAAATTGTTAAAAACGTTAAAGTTAGCGTTAGTAGTTGATTAACAGCAAATATCAGAATGTTTTAATCAGAATAAGGATAATATACAACGAATAACAAGATTCATTGAGAGGGTAGAGAATTTAAGAAGAGCGTTCTCATGAATATCTGGTTAATTTGATATCTACCTCAATGAAAATGTTAAACCTAAGCATAATTTTGAAATATGATATTTATTTTAGTATAAATGATATATTAGGTATATTCTGTATACACGTATACTTGAAATCTGCGATGTCTTCTTTTAATATATAAAATAATGCAGAAAGGAAAGAAATAGATCTGGTTAACGCTTACTTCAAATTATCAGAGCAATCCTTTCCTATATAAAATGAAGATATAATATACATATAGATGTATTTTTAACTGGAAATATTTTTCCCATAATTACTATATTCGTAAAATTGATCGCGTAAGGTGTAATATAAGCTAGAAATAAATCTAACTAATATCCCAAATTTCAAATAATTGTAGTTTTCTTTGTAAATATGAATACTTATCGCCTTCAGCAAAATTTTGTTTTCTTCGAGAACAATTCAAAATAATTCTTGACACAACACAGCGGGAAATAAAATCATTCATTCAAGGAAGAGTATTGGTTAAAAATAAGAACAAATAGGGAAAAGTGATGAAGTCAGTTTGAGATACCGTGCAAGAAAATGTCTCTTTAAACGTGAGAATCCATTGCAAAAACAGAGATACTAACGATTTCAAGTGTCGTATAAGTATAGTGTAATTTATTAAATAAAATTTCATAAAAATTTATAAAGAACATAGTAGTCACTGTTTGACTTTCTTTTTCAACATAGCCTTCCGTTTTTTTTCTAAAGCTTCCTGGCGCATATCCTCCAAGTCTTCCATAATGCCTGAAACCAAACATTATTAGACTAGTCGAATTAACGATAACAGTTGAAACTGTACAACTTAATCAATTGGTATATCATTACCTAGTTTAGTAGATACATATTCCTCTTTAAGTTGTTCCGCAAAACTACTTTCCATAGCCACGTCGTCCTCGTCGTAGTTCACGTTTCTGTATTTGCTTTTATCATACCCAAATATTTGACTTATATATTTACTGTAATCCTCCGTATTCTCTTCTACTTCATCATCTATGAAATCATCGAGTTCCGAATCGTAATCCTCATCATCCTCATCTTGTATGCGTCCTATAAGGCATAGAAATTTAAAAATAGAAAAGTTCTTGTAATATGGATATACATCTAACTACGTTTATCCCCTCACGTTTATGCATAGTTACTCCTTTCTTGTGATCCCTCGAAGGCATATTCTGTTTAGGTCTGACCGGCCTTAGGTCCGCCGGAGGAAATTGTTTAATCTTTTCATAGGGCATTTGGTTCATACGAGACTTCACCGCGTTCGCCGTTGCTTCTCTCTGTTTCACGCTCGTCGACGGTATCTGTTTTTCTAGAACTTTCGGTTTCATAGTCGACTTATCTGGCTTCGCATTCTTCGCCTCATCAATTTTACTCTTGCTTAACTTCAACTTCTTTTTCTCCTCCTCGATGGCTTGTCGCATTTCTTCCAACTTCTTTTTCTCGGACTCCAATTTCTTTCGCTCTTCCAAAAGTATGTCCCTCTCCGATACCTTCGGGATGTTCGCCTTATTCTGGCTAGGCTTGTTCTCCGCTATCTTCTTTGAAACCGAAGGTTGCGGTGCCACGTTCGACGACGTTTTCTGGAGTGCTTTACTTAAAATCGAAGATTCGGATATCTTCGGTATTTTATTCGATTCGATTTTGTTCATAACACCACGGGACTCTTGTGGTTTGTTTAATTTATTAGTTGTGGCAGTGGTTGTTCCCTCTTTGCCGCTCGAACTGGCTTGTTTGCTTCGCTGTTCTTTCTTTTCTCGCCATTCTTTCTCCTTCGCGAACTCTTTCATCTGCTTCTTGGTCATTAATCTCTCTGGCTCCTCGACTTTTGGTTTCACTTCGATCACGATCGGTTCGTGTTGTTTCTTCTCCGCGATTTTCAGCAATTCGTTGAAATCCATTGGAGGGGGCATCGGTCTCTTTTTGAGCTTCGGTTTCTCATCCTTCTCCTTCTCCCTCTCCCTCTTCTCTTCAGATTGCGCGAATCTCTCCTTTTCACTTTTCTCAATTTTTTCTTCCGATTCCGCTTCTGTTTCCTTCGCAGAAGATTTTCGTTTCCGACGATGTCCTAGTGCTTCTTCTACTTCTTGTTGCTTCAAAGCTTGCTTCACTCTATCCTGGAGTGGTTCAAAATTAATTTCGTTATCGTTACTTTATCATATTGCACATGGGGTAGAAACAATTTGAAAAGCTGTTATTATTTCTTACCTTTGTGGAAGCGATATCTTTTATAGTTCTTTTCCGACTATCACTGAACACAGGTTTCTGGGGAGGCGCATTATTGTACTTGTTCATTAATTGATTATAAAATGCAGAAGCTTCTTGCGAAACGTAACCATAATCATCCTCGTCTGGTTGAGAAGGTCCTAAAAAAGACAAGAGCGAAAATTACTTTGACAACTTACACATGAAATGTTTCATTTTATGTGACTAATTTCTTTGAATACACGACGATAAATCATTTCAAGAATTATTTTGTTGTTGTTGCTTTCGCTATCAAAAACCATAAATTGTAGACCCTTTTGTAAGACGGTATAAGCTGGATTTTCTCATATTTTCCATATTTTGATAATTAGAAACCACTTTCTATACTTGAGGATGTTCAATTAAATGCTGGTTCTTTGAGAAAATGCAAAGGAAGGTCAATTTCTACGAGCCTATGAACTAGAATACTCCCTAAAACGTTATTATGTAATCAAAATACTAATCATTGACAATGCATAGACACTTGCATAGCAAAATAAAACAATAGTCAGAAATAAAAGAATTGCGGTTAAATAAATATCCCTGAAACATAGCAACTCCATCAGCGGAATTAAATACGTTTAGTTCAACATTGCAAGCCAGAAATTCATATAATACTTTTTTAGAATCGTTGCACGACATTAAACCTGCCTAACTATATCTATAAAATCCTTTTTAATGACTGTGAATTTGGAATTAGAGATTGTATGAAAATTGAAGTACTCATACGCTAACAGTGCAGAAATAAGAACAGTTCCATATTCAGTGTTATTAGTTATATTCAAATAGACATCAGTTGCATAATTAATTCTTCTGCTCCTATACACTTGTTGCTACAAATGTCTTTATAGGTATATAGAATCAATGAACATACATATGCATGTATTTGAGTATAATTAACAGCATAGAGAATCAATAGTTTTTATTTCAATGTTCCCTGCCCGTGCACCAGCATTCTTTCCTTGAGGAAAGCATGTTACCTTTCCCATCATCGCTATCCCTCGAGAAAGTTAAAGCCGTAACGATCACGTGGTTGCTCACTAACACGAAAATTCTCCTGTCGATTTTCGCGAGATTCTTTCTTGACATTTTGTCCTCTCGTCATTTGAGAGGAATACAATTCCTTCGTAGCCCTGTAATAGAGAACTTGAATTCAAGAGTTATTCTGTTCGTGGTACACATTGAAAGAAATCTCGTCAGTTAGGAACTAAACTCAAAAACTTTTCACGCTTCTATTCTATCAACCATATTCTTCGTATTTTTCCTTAAAGACATTCATACCCTGATAGGACTCACTAGCTTAAACCACGTACTGCAACGGTTTGGAATATAATAAAATGTTAGTTAACATTAATTCAGAAATTTAATTAGTTAGAACACTGTTCAATGCACTTCAGAAATAGACAAAGTGAAAATGTTTTGAACAGCGTTATCAGAAAGAATGCTGATGCATGGGTAATTTGCTACATATATATACAATTCTTGCTATATATCGCAATTTTAAACAAAAGGGTTTTCTCGTACAAGAAGATAGTCACTAGCTTGACTTGCTATTGTTTCAGGAATCCACAGTATACATTCTACTCTCATGATTCTCGTAAACCTCAGAAATCAATATTTTTAGGAACAGATTATATTCTCTAATTCGACCACCATGATATTCATACAATACAAATCTAATACTTGAATATCTTTACAATACCTAAATCAACTACTAACAACATAGAAGTGAAATTTTTGTAAGCATAGAAAGTGCATAAAGCTGTCAGTGTATAGTCTCTGCAATAAAATTTGCAAGGACAACTATTTTATGAAGTTTTTACTGTGCATCAGAATTATAATCTTGAAACAGGAAAAATTATGTATTATGTACTTTTCCAACTATAATATTTATAGATTTTTAACAAGTATAAACGTAAGTATAGACAAAACGATATATGACCTCTTACTTTATGCACTATACTCGAAATATTTTGTTCATGGGTAATAATCAATCTAGAGTTTATCCTCCAGACTGCTCTAGAATTAGATTTACTCTGACCTTAATTTCTTGGAATCCTCTGCCATGTAAATCCACAAAATCCCACTACCCTGTCGGACCATGGAAAAGTACAATTACCTGTGGGCAAAAACACTGCCCATTATGGATAGAGATCTATACTTCTAAATACTCGTTAATGAGAATATCATTCATCGTGTATATCACTCTATTAATTTCCTTAGGCAATAAGAACCATGTTCACCTTTAATACATTTTCGACTGACAAATTTGTGAACAGCAAGTGTTTTACATGCAATATAGTAACAGAGGGTAATAAATAGGTTTAACGATGTACTAGGAAAAAACAAGCAAAAATCTTATACTTTGCAAACCTCTACAAAGATTTTCATGGCAAAAACATAAATGATATGCCACATATAATATTAAAAGTGGTTTTTCTATTTACAAAGGTAAATTTTAACTTCATTATTGAAACTTATACTGCTTACAAAAGTTTTTTGTTATATTATTCAAAATTTTTAACACATTGATCATAAAAACCATAGAATTAATCATTATTACTAATAAATTAAATAAATTATATAACATTGCCATCAATGTGTTAAAAGTATAAAAAGCATGTACAATGATTTAATAATGATAGTCATACCTGCCATTGTAACAGCTGTATTCTCATTGTCAATTGCATCTTCTATCGCAGCCTTATTTGCCGCCTTACATACTTTCAAGTGTTTATTTATCCGACTTTGAGTTTTATGATCCCGTAATGCTAACAAATTCTGCATCGAAAACATAATATTAAGAAAACGAAATTCTGTACTTAAACGTAGAACAAACTTCTGTAAAATATACTAAGCCAAAATTATGCTGTACCTCTTTCTTCTTCTTCTCCTCTTGAACTTTTCGTTTCTCTTCTTCCTCTTTACGAGCTAAAAATTTTTTGATATTGTTTGAAAGAGCCTTAGCCTGTTTAGTTGGTTTTTTTGGAGGAGCGAATTTTGTCTGATAGCAAGCAGCAATCGACTAAAAAAATATAAAAACTGAGTCACACTTTAACTTAAAAATGTCATGTTTCGAAAGTATGTGTGTAAAAAATAAAAAACAATGAGATTATAAAGATGACAATATAATTACCTGCTTGCTATTCTCATTTTTCTGTGCCACACTCAACAAAGTGCCAAAATCCATTTTGACGAACCGACGAGAAATGCAATAAATGTAAATATCACAATGTGTTTCTTAAATTCACATGTTGGCTTCGCATTTTATAGTTCAATGTCAGCTGTTTGGAAACAAATCGTTCAACATTCGTGCACTTTCGACATTAAATATTTAACAGCTATATATCGAAGAATATATAATATAAATACGTCTTTGGACGTTTATCACAAAAGTAGGTCTTTGAGAGTGAATAGGAAAAGTTGAGATGAGCAGATTCAAGCAAAATACGGTGCACGCATGAAACTATAGTAATGTAGTTCCTCCGATAGATGGCCAATGTGACGTCACCGACGAGGTATTTATATGTAGTGATGGACATTATCGACTATTTACCTATTTACTATTTAGCAGTGACACACTATCGACTATTTAGTCGATAGCTTTCAGTTGTCTGAATTGCTTCCCTGGTTATGTTCTCGATGTTCGACATCAGCATGTTCATTATGGTGGGAATATTTAAATTTTCAAAATGAAATTACAAGTACGTAACTTTGTCAGAAATTGAAAAATTATAGTCGTAGTGTAGTTTTATGTAATGAGGTTAGAAAAATTACATAATTTACGTAACAAAGACAGATAGTAACAAACACATTCACATCCATCTTATGACAAAGAATACTTTTTAATTTTATTTGCAATTTTGTAAATGTGTATAATAGATCTTTAAGCTTAAATTTCTTCGAAATTAAATAAATAAATTTGGACGATTCAGTAATATTAAAGTTTTTATTTATTACCTACAAAATCACAGTTCGATTTACATTTTATCATTGTACAATACTTACAACCGATTATTTATTACATGACAATAATAATAAATGTTTCAGTACTAAATTCCTATCTGAATCTAAATTACCAATACACATTTTGAAAAATTCGGAAATATTTAATAAATTATTGATGTTACCATATAAACCAAGGATAAAAACATACCGCCATACCAAAGGTTCTATATCAGTGGTAAACTGAAGTAGCAATAAAAGTAAATTACGTACTTTGCTCCAATCTCGTTTGAGAACATGAGACTTTAGTTCTACAAGAATTGTATGCTTTGAAAAGCCTATTGAATGTTGTCTTTCTCTTTTTTTATATCGATGTATAATTTTACATTGTGAATTAATTTTTCTTAACTTCTCTTCTTCGTCCATTTCTGTTTTCCATTTATTATTGTTTCTTTTATTTAACTGAAGAAATTCGATGGCTTGATTCTTAAAATACATTTAATCATTAGTGTGTGATAAATATTAAAATTCCAAGTTCTGCTCAATATTTTTACGTACCACTTTGCTCCTTCGCATTTTTCTCATCTTGCAATTAAAAAAATGTATGTAATTTTTATAGTATTACTGAATTCAAACTCAACAAGTTTATCAAAGTTTATGTTTCTGTAAAAATATTAGATTGTTATTGAAGGTAATAAAAATTAATTTTTACAATGTTACTAACCTAAAAGCTGAATGAATGGAGGTAAAGTTATTCTAAATATACTATTTATAAGTATAATTCATGTGCACCAGTTTTTTAATAATAGTATTATAGTATAAAGCAATCAATTTTTCAATATCAACAATATGTTAATTCGTATACATATTTATTTATTAAGGATAAACAAAGTCGATAGAAAGCAATCATAACGAAGAGGCGAAACTCGCGCGTTTTTTCGAAAGAACATATTTCCAGTGCACAAGCGCAGGGAAATAATGTACCGCGAAACTAGCGCCAAAACTTTGCGATATACCGATAAGAACAGCCTAAATAGTTCCACAGTGCATCGTCTTGCAACTGCGAATGTCTTGCACCACAGACGAGGTATAAGAGTAGACCAATCACCCAATGTATTTTTCTGTCTCATGTTCCCGGGGCTCTAGAGCCCCGTACCATTCCGTGTCACATCCTACCGTATCGACTAAAACTAATATTGTGGAACTTATATTCTAGAACGGCGCTGTTATTGATAGAATTTGATATCTCATGTCGGGGATTCTATAAATGATGTATGAAACACAAGAATGTTGTGTCCTTTTAATTCTGTTACGCCTGTTACGCGAATGCATTGGAAGATGAGTTAGGCAAAATGTTTATCCAAATAAAAATTTCGAGTAACGAATAGAAGATAAAAAAATATTTATTCGTTATTCGAAGGTACGAATAAAGAAAGTATCTTTATTTGATGAGTATCGAATAAGTAATTTTATTCGACGAGAATTTATACGATGAATAGAAATAATGTTTTTTATTCCAAGCGGATTTAATCAAACCTCGAATAATTTTTTCATCTTTCACCTGTATCTTTTATTCGAAGGCTTTGAATAACTCTTCGAATAACTTTTGCCAGCTCTAATAAGCGGCGACGAGGCCCGATGAGCGCCGAACTTGGACCTGATCTAAGCGTTTTCTCGGTTCTCTGGATGCACGTATTTAGATCGTGCCCTGCCACTATTTTTTTATAGGAAGCCGAATGTAGGAAAGAACAGCAAGTAAACACGACCGCGCGGCCGATGGCGCGTATTACTAGTGCAATTATGAAATTTTTAGTGAAATTTTATCAATATATTCGTCACATTTTTCTGATTAAAATGATACCAAACAAACAGCTATAATTTGTAAGTACATGTACATGTGAATAATAATTGTAACATGTGTGAAGCATAATTTATACTTTATCATACATTTATCATACATGTAACACATGCTACATATAACATACGTTTACATAAACAGCTTAACATTTCGAAAATATCTTCTCAAAGAATTAGACTTGAATTTTGCCCGATGGAGCATGGCGCAACCTGCGTAAATGCCTCATAACGAAAATTTTGATGTGAATTTGGGCTCTTCGCACAAGAAGCCTCCCTTAAAGCAAGACGGCAGCCGATTTTGGATTTTTCTTCATTTATTTTCAATTCAATTAATGTTTAGTGAAGCGGCTAGTTAAATGCACAAAGAAAAGCATTTCATTACAGACAATTAGCAAAATTTGCGATATACGTGCCAGCGAAGTTATTTTTGAAAAAGTTGTTTCGTGTCTGAGTTATTAATTTAGGATTGCATAATGCAATATAATAAGTTTTTAATTTTTGCCGACCATCGTAGTCGCTGTTTCTCTGTCACTTAAATCATTAAATACAGTTGGAATTATGTCGTGTTTAGCGTCATTTTAATCAGAAAAATGCAAGAAATAAATCGGTGAGAATCCCATAAAAAAATAATGAAAAATAAAGAAGTTTTGTAATTGGATTAGATTGAAGACCCAGCGACTGACAAACGGCATACAATGTAAGCAGATGGGAAATCTGACATGAATGAAAATTTAAACTTTTAGATTTTTCACTATGTCTTCATAAAATTATTACAAGTGAATTGAGGTGCCTTTCCTGATGAAAATAAGTCCAAACTCGAGTGTAATCGGATAATTTTTATTGATACGTAATGATATGATAAAAATCATAATTTGATTAAAGATAGTCCAAATGATGTCGTGTTTTGACTCATTTTCATCGGGATAATCTCTACAACCCATTCGTATTAAAAATATTATTCGTATCTTAAAAATATGAAAGTTTAAATTCTCAATAATGCTTGATTCCCTATCTGTTAACAATGTATGCTGTTAGTCGGTCGCTGGTCTTCCAAGTTCGGCGCTCGTCGACCCTCGTTGCCGTTTATTAGAGCTGGAAAAAGTTATTCGAAGAGTTATTTGAAGCTTCCGAATAAAAAATTATTCAAAGTTCCAATAAATCCGCATCGAATAACAAATAAAAATTTTTTTATCTTCTATTCGTTTTTCGAAATTTTTATTTAGTTTAATATTCTGCGCAAATCTGTCTAAGACTGGACGTGTCTAATCGAGCTCGATAAATGCGTAGTGTCCGAGTCTGTACGTGTCGCATTGTTTCGTTCGCCGTTCATGTATTTTTTCACAAAAACGTGAAACGTCTAGACTAGTGAAACTCGCCTCCGTCTGAGGTTAATCTCATAGCTCTCGAAGTGCACTATAAAATCGTCTTTATCCGTCATCTCTCTCTCTCTCTCTCAACGTCCTTTCAACCGTCTTCCTTGGACCGTCGTTTTGTCGCTGTTTCTCTCTCGGTGCCGCCGTTACGGCCACACGCATTTACTCTCACACTCATCCTTCACATTTTTTTTAGCATGCATACTCTTCGGGATCTTTTTCTTTCTCGCATGTACTGTCTTCGCTCGCTCTCTCTCTCTCTCTCTTTCTCACACACACACACACACACACATTGCGATGTTTACACACTACTTTCGCGAGACAGCTGTTGCTTTTCGAATTCGCAATTACGCGGACCCCACTAGAAATTTGTAGGAATGCAAATAATAATTAAACTTATGTATCTACGTTCAAGATTCATATATATATATATATATATATATATATATACTCGCTGCATATAGTCATAACCTCGTCTGTGTCATAACACCATCATTCTACCTCGTCCGTAGTCATAACAGAGACAAGTCGTTATTCATTTGTATTTGATCGTTTTCGTAGATCTAGTTCCAACATTTATCGTTTGTCAGCGTAGAGGGCGTAAGAAAACAGGTTGTTATTGTGTGAGACACGAAACCCCATATGGTGATTGGTCTACTCTTATACCTCGTCTGTGCTTGCACCAAGAATATACATCGATTTCAGCAGACTTTCGCGTCTATAAGACTATATACACTGTGGTTAAACTGTGATTGGACTGGATTGGACTATTGGACCATTATTGGACTATTGGACATTGGACTTGATTGGACTGTTATAAATTCGTTTCGATCAGTACAGGAACCTATCACACTCAGTCTAAACCGGTCTAAACCAGTCATGATAATTACATGAAATTTGCTGAGTTAATTATTGAAAATATTTAAAACAAACTTATTAATATGTGCACTTCGGGTAAACATAAGGTTAGATTTTTTTATCATTTGCATATGTACAGGTATAGTAAAGTTTTAGAATAAGATTTTTGATTAATTTCACCACTGCTTTCACCTACTCGTTAATAAAATTATTTAACTAACAATAAGACTTATCCAACAGAAAGATGATATGTGTACAGATGTGTCAGAAACACCGAGAATGCCAGTACTGGACTGTTTGAAATGGCTACTCATTCAGATACATATGATAGTCGACTTTTTGGTGGATATATTTTTTGGATTTTACTATAATGGTAAAGCGCAGAGAGTACCACCGGTAAACAATGATTTGTTGCTGCTGAGTGCATCGGAATTAGCTCATAAAATCAGGTACATAACAAAGCCAATTTTCCATAAACCTAATACACAAGAAAGTTTATTGAAACGCATTGTACATAATGTTACTCTAGAACAAAGAAGGTATCATCTGTGGAAGTTGTTACGGCATTTATAGAAAGAGCAAAAGAAGTCAACGTATTGATAAATGCAGTTGTGGAAGACAGATATACCGAAGCTCTAGAGGAAGCTAAAGAAGTAGACAAATTTTTGGAGAAGCAACAAAATGTCGATGAAATAAAAAAGGACAAACCTTTCTTAGGTGTTCCTTTTACAACTAAAGAAAGCACTGAAGCTAAAGGTAATTTTATATTGTTATGTATTTAATACTAATAAATTGTACTTTTTATTTGTACTTTCCATTAGCATAACTTTTTTTCATATAATTATAATAATTTCACAGGCATGCTTCATACATTGGGTTTAATGAACAGACGTGATTATCGTTCTCCTGAAGATGCAACAGTGGTTCATTTAGTGAAAAAAGCAGGTGGAATTTTGATAGCTAAAACAAATATTCCAGAGATGAATTTATGGACAGAATCGAGAAACAATCTCTATGGACAAACTTGTAATCCCTATAATACTACTAGGAATGTTGGAGGAAGTAGTGGCGGAGAAGGAGCATTAACTGCTGCTTGTGGAACTGCAATATCTATCGGTAGCGACATCGGTGGCTCCACTAGAATGCCAGCATTCTTCAATGGAGTTTATGGACACAAACCGACTGAAGGTTTTACAATTTTCTAAGCTACTACTAGTTGTAAATCGTAATCATTGAATTGATCTTGTTAGTTTGATTATTTTAGTGTAATAACGAGTATTTATAAGTATATTTGCAGGCTTAACACCATTAAAAGGTGTTGGATTTCGAAAAGTGGATTATTTTGAGGATACAATGGCAGAAGCAGGCCCGATGTGTAAGAAGGCTGAAGATTTATCACCTTTCTTAAAGGTTTTAATCGGGGAGAAAGTGTCTGCTTTACAGCTTGATGCACCAGTAGATATAAAAAAGCTGAAAATTTTTTATCAAGAAAGTTCAGGCGATTTGAGAGCAAGTAAAATAAACTCCGAAATGAAGACAGCTCTTTTGAAAGCTGTATATCACTTTAAGGAAGTCACCGGCTCCGCAACAAAAGTAAATGTCGTATTAAATAGTAAATAATTATATGTGATCTCTGTTCGGGTTGGTATTCAAATGAATACCAACATCTGCAATATCTTTAAAAGTCTAATCTTTCCTATATTGTATTCGTGTGTTTTTTAATCAATTACAGATCAAAATACCCGGTTCTGAATACAGTTATCGTTTGTGGAGGTTTTGGATGTCTCAAGAAGATATAGACTTTAAATTAAACATAACGAATGGAAAGGTAAGTTATTGAAATGAATATAAATAAGAAAATAAGTTATTATAAATAACAGGCATACACATACGCTTGATCATATATAAAAATGCGTTCTTATTTTTAGTATCGTGCAAGTGCCGTTTCAGAAATCTCGAAATTACTAACTGGAAAGTCTGAATTAACATTCGCCGCAATTATGAAGTTAATGGATGAAGATTTCTTGCCGAACGATAATCCTGAATGGGCGAAAAATGTAACTTCAAACATGAAAAAATATTTATTGGTAAGTACCCACAGTTTCAATGAGTTTTACTATATTTACGTATGCTTTACACGTTTTATCTAACTTCATTCAATATTCTTATATTTTTACCTTTGATTTTGTTTTAAGGACAAATTGGGAGATAACGGAGTTTTGCTTTACCCATCTTCACCGTTTCCAGCCAGCTATCACTATACAGCTTTCTTGAGACCTTTCAATTTCGGTTATTGGTGTCTCTTCAACATTGCTAAACTGCCAACCTGTCAAGTACCACTTGGATTAGACAAAAGTGGATTACCTGTTGGACTACAAGTAAGATATTTACCTTCTTTAATTAAAAAGAAAACACTAAAAGTAAAAGTAGATAGTAAAAACATAATGTTATGGTAGTTGTAAATATTTGTAACGGTTCTGGCTCGCCGGTCGGAGATTTCCTCCGGCGATCGCTTTCGGTGCTGGGTAGCTCGCCGAGCCGGGGTTCGGTGTGCCGGTGGAGGAAGTGATCGGAGCGGGGGGTCGTCACGACGAAAGGAGCGAAGCAGGGATTTAATACCTGCGTCACGTAGGTGTGTTGGCGTTGGTCGTTGTCACGGCGAATAGAAGATCGCGTCGGCACTTTACCGTCACAGTAGATTACTTAGGCAGAAAAGGCATTAGGAGCCTTTTATACATATTGTTTGGTGAGGAGGGGTGGTGGTGCGGCAGGGTGTTAAGGGTTGTTTTTGTGTGCTTAATTTCCGTTAATTATTTAGGATTTCGTATTAGGTGCCCGTCAAACTACCGTTTCCGGATATGCGTGCCGTGTGGAATGTTTGTTGTTCGGCGTGACAGATCTGCTCGGTGCAGGTCTGTTACATATTAAATCATTAAAATTAATTACTGCATTTCAGGTTGTAGCAGCTCCGTATAACGACCATTTATGTTTTGCTGTGGCACAAGAATTGGAGAAGGCATTTGGTGGTTGGGTACAGCCTGCTTAGACCAGAGAAGTATAAACTTTATAATTTACTCTGCTGTGTTAAGTATTACAGAATAGGTGAAGGTATATATCATTAATGATTAGACTGCGAATCTTTATGCAAAATGTGCTGCATCAATTGCAAGAAACAGCAGTCTGAAATAGAAATATTTTTTCTCTTTTAAATTTAATTTTATAATAATAAAATTGTTAAAATAAAGGAGACATTTCTATTTCAGACTGCTGTTTCTTTCAATTGACGCAGCACATTTTTATCTTGCATTTATTTTTATCATTATAAAATTGTGAAAAAATAAAAATTGATAATAATGCATCAATATACTTAAAAGTCAGCTAGCCTTCCGTCGTAGATGCATAAAATCCACAATCTATTTATAACATTACAGTACTATAGTAACAATCATTTTAATACTACCGATAACACGGAAATGTTTTCAAATTTTTTAATTAATTTTTCTATAATAACAATGTCTCGAATTGTTATCGTGTAAATGCATTGTTAACAGTTTTCCTTTTTGAGTTGCTAATAGAAAGGTATCGTAAATGAAGTGCTCTCGAACAGTAAATTTATAATAGAAAACATGGGCAGTTTATTAAAAATAAATACACCTTATCCTCATATTGAAACATAAACAATTAATAGTAAATTCGCAGGGGAAAAGAAGAACTGAGAGATTAATTACTTTCATTCAGATTTATTTGCCATTCCGTCGTAAATCATCTGAAGGCAAATTTTGTTTAGATAAGAATATCTAATTAGAATTGTTGGAAGTTAGTTCTTCTTCGACGATTTTTTAATAGAAACGCAGGTACCCTTCAAGTCTCTGGAATTTAAAAAAAATTGGAGAAAATCTCTAATATAATAAAAACTCCAATTTGCACATTAGTTTGCATATATTTACTCGTATCATAAATTTTATCGTTTGAACACTTCTGTAAACGCTGTATGGGAAATCTTAATTTATTTTTATAATAAACTTTGTGAATGTGTAATAAAAAATCTTTTCTATTGTCTGTTTACTTCGTTTCTTGGTATGGAATGTTCACTTGTTCCGACGTATTGGTGCAATCATATAAACCGAATAAGTAAACCAATATTGCGAGTCTTACCGTTTGCGAGTGCACGTTTTCGACAGAATGTTATAGATGTCAACAGCATCTGTTTCAAACGGATGCAACAGTAACACTGCTCTCACATCATCTTCGTGGAATATTTCTCGCAAATAATTTAGTATTTCGAGTCTTTCGTCCAACAGCATCCTCGTATACTCCTCGCCCATCGTTGCTATATACATTTGATACAAAGGTGTGTTATGTGTAGCAAGTGGGTGTGGATTGGGTAATGGCGCACATGGTGCGTAGGACTCTGGTGCAGAGGCAATACGTGTTACCTGTGGATGACAATGCCTCGCATCTACGGGATCACAACTGTTGCGACAAGAAAAAAATATAAGAAAAATTGAGTTTTCTATTCTGTGTAGTAACGAAACAAGGGAAGAAATTCGAAAACTCACTTTGCACCGACGCTGTAAGGTAATTCATTACTGTAATGTCTAGTTAAGGGTCTGTGTTGCGGTCTAGAAGGAGCAGCTGTTGTCCCTTGAAACGGTGTGCCCATCAGCGATGCTTGTTGATATTGTCTCTGTTGACAGAGTCTGGGATCGTAGACCGAATTCAAAGGTAATGGTCTTTCATGCCGTCGTTCGTGTAAATTGTCCAGTTCTGTGTTCAATTTATCCAGGTTTTCAGTTAAAAGTTCCAGGGTTGTTTCCAAATTAGAAACCCTAAGCGATTTTCCCGCGATATTTTCTGCAGATTTACTTTTGATAGCCGATGCTACCGGTTGAGGTGTACTAGTCACGGTCGATCTGCTTTTGCAAAGTGGTTGATGCGTTCTCGGCGAAGAAAGATTCGAAGTGGAATTCCTTGCCGGAAGTTGTTTTTGTACATGTTCTACTAATTTCTCTGCGACAGATTTCTGTGGATGAGGACCTCTTTCCGGATGTTGAAATTTGCATTTATTTCCGTACGTGCATTTCTGTAACGAATATTTCATTTTAACCATTTTAACGGTATTCCTACTTACAATTGGTAAGTAATTTCTTCATAAAAGATTCAAGTTAAACGCATTAATATTTCGATCATACTTTCGCATAGGGACAAGGTGGAGCCGGATCTAACTTTTTTGGTAAAACTCTCAAGAAGTTCTCCAATGTAGGTCCGTTTCTACCTAACGGATCGTCTGGTGGCATGAAACGATCGTTCACGAATGTGTACATCAAGATCTTTTCTCTGACAACCTTTTGAAATTCAGGACTCTCCTGTGCCAAATCTCGGTAATTATCATTGCTCACGACAATCCCGTCTGTCTCTGCCGCTAGCTTCAAAATGTAACGGTCATCGTAACAAACCATCCTCTTACCGGCAACTAATCTGAAATCAAAAGTTAGTTGAGGTTTCTACCAGGAATGTTTTGATTTTACTATTAAGGAGATGTTATTCCTCTTAAATAACTTTTAGGCGGCAGAAAGTTAGTATATAGATCCCTATTTCCTTAGAGCGTATTCACGATCAAAACCGCGATCTCTAGTATAGAATATATACCAACCTAGAGGGCGTGAAAACCAGTAAACGATCTCGTTCGAGCTCCCCAAGAATATCCTGATCGACGATCGGATTATCAATTTTCGAGGCCTCTTTTCTCCATTTCGGTACAAACACTGTAATCTCTCTGTGTCCTCTCGCCTTGAACCAGTCCACGCAAATCTTAATTCCTCTACATGAAAATACTTCTTTGTTTCCGTGACTCATCGCTACGTTGCTGCCGTCGATCACAACCGGCCTGAGTCCGGTCGAGCACCTGGCGAAGGCTTCGTCGCTCGCCGAATCCGTTTCCGTATTAGCCATAGTGTCGGATTCGCCCAGGGTATTCTCGAATTTTGGTAAACTGCTCGCACCGAGTTTTATCAATTCGGCTAGCAACTCGTTCTGTTCCGGGTTTGGACCTAATTTCTCCAATGCTATTTGCACCAGACGCTCCGTATATCCGAGTTTCAGCGCGAATTCTACTCTAGCCGTGTACCCTGTGAACAGAAAAAAAAAATGTTAAGAAGCTCCTAGACAAGGATAGAGAGATCCTTGTCTCTCCTACAGGGCTGTGACAGAGAGAGAGTCTCATCTGGCGACTCTGCTCGAAACTCGGAATAGTTCCCTTTTGTCGCTATCAACTGATATCGTCATTGGATTTAGATATCGAATTATCCGTGCCCTATCCTAACAATACTGTACGCTACAGGTGTAGTACCAAAGTAGTAACAAAAGAAACATTCTCAACGATATATACCATGGAGTAGCTAAACCTGTGTAGGTGTTTGGCCTACACACGAGGTTGGCAAATGATACACACGTGGATACTGATGTATGTACATAACTACGTTTCAATACTTCAATACGAGACTGCTTTTTTCTCGGGACGCAGAGAGTGCCTCGGGCTATATGTTCCTAGGCATCTCATACGTTGGCAGCCCCGCTGCCACTCGCGCCATTTGCTGAAAGAGTTGGGGAACTGTTCCGTACACCTGATTGCGGACATATTGCCGGAACATCAACCATGAATATTACATTACATACATTAGCGACATTAGAAACTAAGAAGAGTTTTGCTACCAACTTACAAACTAGAGTATTTTTCGTATAAATGTTACTATAAACGTAAGCTTTTTTTTTTATTAAATTCAGTTTGTAGCTCTACCCGCTCTACCACTGCATAAATCAGTCAGAGAGGCAATCTCTAATTCAGCGAAGCAGTCGATTGCAAATAGTAACCGCCACCATTGCAAAGTTCAGTTGATAGTTTAGTAAAACTAGTCGACTAAAAAGAGTAACAGCTACATACTATCGACCTACTTCGATAGTGCTGATCACTAATTCAAATATGTCCACACGGTTCGCATGTAGAGCTAAAGCCAAACGATCCATATAGACTGCGCGCAACAGGTGAGCAGCTATTACCTGGACTTTGATTAGGTGGACTTTCTTGTGTTGTCACATATTCTGCAAATTCTGCGGCTAGGGTATCCGATGATGTCCTTGACACGCCTGCATGGCCTGATCCGGACACCTATAATAGAAAAAGGAAAATAAATAATTTACTGAAATTTTTAATGAATTACTGTGATGCCATTTTACAGGTAGAAATCCTTCTTTCGTGACATTCTTATCCAGCTAAATACATACCTGTTCTACTTGCGAATGTGCCTTAGCGGACGGAATCAAATCTTCGACATCGTAATCGCTATCATAAGAAGAATCTTCCGCGTCTGCGATGCTTTCAGTTTCCAAAACGGTACAGTCCACGAATCTCTGCAAATCAAATTGAAATTTATTCGGATTTTCATAAATTCGTGTTCTATTTTAAACAGTCAATGTGTAAAGATTTTTTTTTTCATCGCCGTGAGGTACGCATATATTACACACGCGCCCACATACATTTCTTTTTTTAGTTATAGAAAATCTCATAAGAGATTTATTTCAACAGATGCAGATTACAAACAAATATATGGTCATTAATAATGATACACGTATAATAAACACAGAAAAATCATTCCAATCACACATACTGATTGGCTAGCGTATTGCAGTCGACAAAAACTATAGCTATATGCTAAGACCGCAGCTTTAAAAAACGACAGCATGTAACAACGGACCTTGATATTAGGTTTAGCTATCAGTAGTGAAACATCCATGGGCAGGTGAAAGATGATTTAATATTAGTCTTTCTTCTATATTGCACTTATGCTTATATACATTCTCTTTCTGTTTTTCTTTACCTGTTCTGAATTGCACAGCAAACCCTGCCAGCATATACATAGGCTTTATTCGGAAAGAGAAGTATGTATCATGTTCTGCTGGCACAACTCGAGGATCAGAAAAGGATAGATGGAAGGCACACCTTGGCGTTGTTATATAGAGTAGATCGATCATGTCGGTAATATGAATTTCTATTGTATAAATGTATATTAATTTTCCTTTTTACACATGGTAAATATTTATTCATCTATTAACTGTTGTAAATTTCTTTTAACAGTGCCAAGTAAACCTTCAAAGATGTAACATTATTTGTGTAAAACTCCAAATGTTGTGTTTGTAAATACACAAGTTATCTGAATTCATTAACATAACACAGTTATAAGTGTGGAATTAAGAATCATTTATTTGAGGACACTGCCCACACTATCGAGGAGGCATTGCGACCTTCGGGACACCGATGGTGTTGAAGCTTTGCACCGTTCTCCTCTTTACAAATATATTGTTACCAGTATAGGTGTAGTAACTCAATAGTTTTTGAGATTAGAGTTTCATTGCTTCCATGAAATACAATATTTTTCTAAATTACAAGAAGAACCGGCGTATCAAGTTTTCACGGGGAAGACCAGTGTTCAAATCATGGCGCGATTGACTCAGTTTTTAAAAAAATTTCATTGTTTTATATTTATGACTCATTTATCTCGATGCAGATCAGATTTGATAAAATTAATAAACGAATGAATATTTTCAACGTGTCCAAAAGTCAATATTAATTGTATCGGTAAAAAGAAAACTGATATACACTTCACAGACTTAGTGTACACTTGCACAATAGAAATTCACCTTACCGACAAAATAATTTACGACACCCGCCACATTAGTGTGACCGATCTGCCCTCTATAACGACGCCGCGGTGTGCCTTCCATCTGCCCTTTTTCTGCCCTCGAGTTGTGCCGCCACACCCTGACAGCATATACATAGGCTTATTCGGAAACAGATGTGTGCTGTTCTGCAGGCAGGTGTGCTGTCCAATCACGGACTATAATCCGTGTATCCAATTCAATGCAGACTCGGAGCATTTTGCTTACTGGGTCCGTATTCAAATTGGTCCGGGGTCTCGAGGGCCCTACTTGCGGGCGCATGCGCACTGGTCGCAATAGATCGTGCTACTTTACCGACATTGATTGCCGCAACAGCTTTCATATTGGTTTGTCGATACAGGTATAAACCATTTGTATACATATCGCATCGAAACAATATTATAATCATTCTCTTGTCTCTTTGAAAAATAAATTTAGAGATTCTTGTACGAAACACGGACACGTTTAATAACGTCCTACGGAATTCAAGGTACAGCAACATCAAACATTTGCACAATATGGCCAAGTACAGTGAGATTAGAAATCCTACTATTTCTAAATGTTCTTTATCGTCACGTTGTTTCATGAAAAAAAACAGAGGAAATAATCTTTGAATGCAGACACTTACTGTTAAAATCTATCTGCTTTCAATTGCTTTCTATCTGCTATCTATCAATTTTTATCTGCAGATATATCCTTAGGGGCAAATATACGCAAGAAGAAAGTTTAGACGGACAATTCGCTCGAAAACATTAGACGAATTGGAACTATCTATTCGAAACAAACGACGATACGAGGAGGGGTTCGTTTAACGATTGTAAACGACATACTTCTCAGACGAGAACGGTCCGCTTTAATGGAGAAAGTTTTAACAACAGCGATTCTCAGCCGGAAGTGACAAATTTCTTGAAGAAAGTTTGTTATCAACTTTCTCCGTCGTGGAAACGAAATTGTTTAAACTTTATGCTACACTGGCTGTGTCGCTCGGTTCCGTACGCGCAAATAGACGGTAGTTTTTGTACAGTTATTCGAGTTTCTCTCGAGAACATGGCTGGATTTCGGGACGCCCGATGACCTATATATATGTATATTTTTTTTTTAATCTTAGATGCGATGTTTAGGAAAATAATCGATGACTACTGTTCCACCGACAATGATGAGGGTCATAAACAATTTCGCTGAAGTAGTTTAGCGCTGCATCGTGGTAACGGGGTGCGGTCGGCTAAAAAAAAAAGAAATGGTTGGGGGGCCTATCATAACGCGGTTAGAGAATATTTCCGAACGAAGTGATTTCGAATAAATTGTTATTAGAGTCAGTTTAATTCGAAATCGTTACGAACGGAGACAGAGACGAGGATCGTGACACGCAACAGGTGTGCAGCGACGCTAATAAGCCATACGTATAAACAAAATAGAGAAAGTGATATCACCGTTTAGAGGCTGCTTTTAGTCTCAACATTTTTTTCCGATAGAATTCGTCGGATTTTTTCCCCCCTTTGAATAAGCATCCGAAGACTCCTGTCGCACGTGAATAACTTGTTGTCTCGAGAAATGATTTATTATCGAAATCAGATTCGAAAATGTCAAATGTTTTCGAGGATTCGTAAAAATTTGTGTCGCTCCGAAGAATGTGAAAGTTGTTGTGCGAAAAACCTTGTTGATTTGAAATGAAAATCGCACGTGCAAGCAGATACGTCTGATTAGACTGGGATTTAAAAGTTTTCCTCGAGAATGATGTGCTATCGGTATACAAAAGCAATATGTCCTCCGTTATTCCACCACGATTAAAACGAATAGAACGTGACTTTGGTCATGATGTATAGCTTAATGTTTAGCCATGTATTTTTTCAGACCATGAACGCATTTGTTTTTAATAGGCTCGATGATATTCTTTCTTTTTTAATCCATTGCTCGTTAACATAGCCACATGTAATATCTTCGTGAAACGTTTACGCGTAAAATTTATTTAATTACATTCTAACAATGTCTTCTTACATCTTAATTCATACATCTGACAAATGTGTACAATGCAATTTGATCGATCTAGAAAAAACGAATATAGAGAATATAGAATAGAGCAATAGAGCAAATCAAGAGGAAAAGTGTGGAACTCTTGTTCCGCAGAATTGTCGAGTTATTAGGCGAACCGTGTGTATAGTTTGTTTGACGGAAAAGTATGTATAAACGCAGTGTTGCTTTAACCTGATTTTATTGGTCTCTCGGGCGGAGAAGAAGTCGAAAGGATCGGTAAAAAGAACTCACCTTTCCGGCGACGGTCATATCTCGTTCCACTAATCGCAATCGATCGTATCCTTTCGCGTCCAAAGACCTTCTCGAATCCGAACAAACACCACTATGTACACAAATCACGCATGCATGTGCACACGCGACACACACAGCCACAGAATGGAAATACGACGAGGAGGAGACGAACGAAGAAGAAAGACAGACTGAGAGCAAGTAGCTTTCACAAATACATTCTAGCGTTTCGATCGGAAAGCACACGTTCGATCGATATATCGATTTGCCCGAAACGGAACAGAGAACCGCGGGAAGAATCGACGGTAACCCGATATAAATGTGTCCGTTTTCGTGGTGAGATAGGCGAGCCTGAACTGAAGCGCACTTCCGGGATATTCCGTTAGATCCTGGAACGGTATCGATGCTCGGAGGAAAGCAGGACAGACTCGTTACGACTACTCGCGACAGCGGCTGGCCAGTGAATGGAGCGAATGAGAGCTGCGACGTCATTACCCCCACCCAACGTCAAATACGCTCTCCGCCGCGCAATGTCGTCACGTGCACCGTGCACCGTGCACCGCGACAGCCACTTATTTTGTTAGTTTGCCAGGAGTTGGCCGAAATTGTGGTTATACAATGCACACAATTATACCGACAGTTCAAATTACGAAACGTGCGGTTATCTTCGAATATTGCATTTGAATACTTGAAACGAAGTGTCGATCATTTGTTCGAATACATTGTCGACAAATAAAGTGCTGTTCGCGAACAACCGATAGATGTCCAGGTGATTGTTAATGAATAATTGGTATCGATGTTAAGTAATCTTTATTTTATGGTGATAGGTTTCATATACAAAACTGACACAGTAAGGTTAATTTGAACTGTGCTTCGTTATGAGAATTCAAATTGTCCGCGCAATCAAATTTATATACTGTGACAAATTTAATTCAAATTTTTGCCGATAGCTCTGCCACAGACGAAGTATAAGGATAGACCTATCATCCAATGCATTTTTTTGTCACACGTTTTTGGGGTCACGTAACCCCATTGCCATTTTAGTGTCACATCCTGTATTACCAACTGGAACTGAAATACACTGACAGCGTTCTTAGCGGTAGGAATTCAAATTAAAAATAGCTGTACTGCAATGCCGCGAAGATATAAAATATTGTTATCTAAAATCAATGATATCAAATACTACTTTCGATTATGATTAGTCTGGTTTAGGTTTTATTGGTATGGACTTATAGTATCGTAGGTAATGAATCAACGTAGAATACTGACATTACTCATTCTATAATAGCTTGGAAAACAATTACTTTTTACTGTAGAATGTCATTACGCCCTTATTGTCGTTGAATCAGACGGAACATGACATTACAAAATGTTATAGAAAGGAATAGGTTTGAAATAATCATGGATATTAATTTACAAGATCTTTATTGAAAATCTTTCAATACATTTGTTCTTACATCCAGCACGCCTTACTTTCTAGTGTACAATATAAACGAAAATTCTAACTGTGCAGCTATTAGCTCGATATTATCCACTATTTGTAAGATACTACAAGTTCTTACAAATAGAGGATAATACCGATTGCCCAGGTCTCACCACGAGGAGGTTGCTGCACAAGAGACCCGGAGAGGGAGTCAGAACGAATGCAATATTCCTTCTGGCTCCCTTTCCTAACAACGACGAACTTATACTAACGCAGTAACGCAATATGTCGAGTAATTATTGCGGGGAAAAAGGTGTGAATCGGAGAAGAAGTCTCCGATCCACGGGGGAGCAAAAGCGAATCAGGCAGAAGGCTCTGATTCTTTCAAAAAGAGAAACAAAAGCGAACCAGAGCAGAGGGCTCTGATTCGAGGGTGACGCGAACGCGTACAATGCTTGCAGCCAAACTCCAGTCAGCACCGATACCCAACATGAACTCAAGAAGAGCGATGACCAAGAGAAAAGCTCGCACGGTGTCCCATTTACTCCAGTTACCACCTGTTACCAAGCAACTTACGTTGAGGTAACTCGGATGGAATTACGACAGAGAGGACTTTTCACTTACACAGTGTAACACAGCGAACAGATCGCTTGACCATCCACTCTCAATGAATTGACGTCGAATACCGATACCAACTGGATTGGTACATACAAGCAAGGTCCGATACAGCAGAAGGCTGTGTCGGAATCGAAAAACGAGCCGAGCAAAGTGAAGTTGAATGAAATGAAATTAAACTAAATTAAATTAAGTGAAATTAAAAGGCAATAATTACTCGACATATTTACAACGACGATATACAATCTTAATAACTATCGCACGCACGCAAGCCGAGCAATTATTGTCGCAAAAAAAACTAAATCAACAAAGCGGGAAGAATCAAAACAGAAGGCTTTGATTCGCAAAGAAAAAACATCAACCAGAGCAGAAGGCTCTAGTTCGGGGGTGACGCTAAGACAATAATTACTCGGCAAATATAACTAACTTAAAAATATACTGGTTCTCGTAGATCTTCTTCGTTGACAGGTCCTCTTGTGACTTGCAGTAATCAAATTGAAGTAAACCAGCTAACTTATCACCAGCTCGCGAGAGCCAAACTAACCCCGCACACGAGTGCGGCCTGCCTACCACGCACATGAGTGCGAATCTAACCAGCTCACGAGAGCCATCCTAACACCAGCTCACGAGAGCCAAACTAACCCTGCACACGAGTGCGATCTAACCAGCTCACGAGAGCCAAACTAACCCTGCACACGAGTGCGAATCTAACCAGCTCACGAGAGCCAAACTAACCCTGCACACGAGTGCGGCCTATAGGCGCTTCGGGTGCCCCGGGGACGCGACACCCCGTACTCGCTCACGGTGTTCCTAGCCGTGAGCGAGCCCCTGAGGGACCTCCGATCGGAGGAATTCCAATTTTAAACCAGAAATATAAATGTTTACAACAGGAACTTCCGAAATTTCGGAAGCAAACTTCAATTAAAAATTGACCAGTAAAAACAATAATGATGAAGATGATGTGAAGACGATGATGAAGCGATGAGGAGGAACTATAAACCCCGTACACGGGTACGGCCTACATGCCTCGCACACGAGTGCGAATCTAACCAGCTCACGAGAGCCAAACTAACCCCGTACACGAGTACGGCCTGCCTACCACGCACACGAGTGCAAAACTAACCAGCTCACGAGAGCCAACCTAACACCAGCTCACGAGAGCCAACCTAACACCAGCTCCCGAGAGCCAAACTAACCCCGCACACGAGTGCGGCCTATAGGCGATTCGGGAGCCCCGGGGACGCGACACCCCGTACTCACTCACGGTCAAGTGAGTGAGTCCCTGGGGGACCTTCGATCGAAGGAATACCAATTTTAAATCAGGAATATATAATTTGATGATAAACGAAGATGTTCGTTGAATTAACAGTCGAGGGCAGAATCGTTGAAGGTGGGCCAAGGGTAATCAACAAAAGTATTGTAAAACCCTTGACCCACCCTGTGCTGTAAAGCAGACAATAAACTCTGACAAAGTAGACCATCACAAATAAAAAAAAAAAAAAAAAATAGTCAAACTCACCATTGTTGAAACTGGGTCAGCCGCTGGACACCCACTGGACAGCCACTGGACAGCCACTGGACACCCACTGGACACCCACTGAACAGCTACTGGACACCCACTGAACAGCTACTGGACAGCCACTGGTCACTCACTAGTCACTCGCGTTCACTCAGTCGGACCGCTTCCGCCCGAGTCGCGGGCCCGACTGACTGACTGACTGAGAGTGCTCGCCGAGTTCACGCGCAGCTGCGCAGCGACGCGGAACTCTCCCCACTCCATCCAACATCGCTCGATTTCGATCGCCGTGATTGTAATTATTGATAAATTTATTATCTATGGCTGTTTAATGTTTATAACAATTCCTTTTGCCAACGATGCCGACAAACACTCCCTTGACCACCTGGTCATCTAATTTTTTAGTGATAATATGTAGTAGAACCCGAGGGACAGAATAATTTTTAAAACATGAATATTTGCACGAATTAATTTATTGAACACAGTACACTAATAAATTTATTATTTCGAATCGGCTAACATTTATAACAATTTTTTCTGTCAACGGTGTCGATAAACACTCCCTTGATCATCTTGCCATCTAATTTTTTAGTAAAAATTTTTAATAGAACTCGAGATACAGAATCACTTTTAAATCATGAACATCCGCATGCATTAATTTTTTGAACACAATACACTGATTTTATTATTTCGAACTATTCAAGTTGTAGTAATCATGTATTGACTCGTTTCGCTTACTTTTCGTAACGTAGAAAATAACCGAAATACGCGCTGTGCATTCCACGGCAGTAACAGTAAATTGGCAACTTTGCGACGAATATTCTCGGATGTGATTTGGCAACTACGCCTTCGAGACCTGACAGCACCGATGAGGATATCTCCAAATCGTAGAGGGCATACCAAAACATCTAATTTTTTGAACAGTCGGTATTTCAGAACATGTGACACAAAGTCCCATAAGATGATAGGTCTATCCTTATACCTCGTCTGTGACACCACATACGGAACAGAAGTTTTGTTCGTTTGTCTATGGCTGCGACGAGAGCAGCACTGTCGCAGAAACAAATTGTCAGCCAATCACGGCGCTGCAATGTTTGTGCGTGTCTCGTGTACTAAGTATTCTATGGCCTGAAATGCTTTCGGTACGGGAGACGAGAGGCAGTACTGTGTTTTGTTCTACGGTGTCGCCGCAACAATGAATGCAGCACATTATCAGCCTTGCTTATTCACGATTTCGATGATTCGCGGATGTGTTTGTGACCAACATTACGGAGCATCAATTCTATAAGCGAGAGCAATTGTTACCGTGATTTTTTTAAATATTACTTTCCTTAATTTATTTTCATATTTATTGTAGAATTTTATGATTTCGTGGAGACATTTCCGAAAGTAGTAAAACAAAAGTACAGTAAGTTACAGTACCTATTACTATCGACGGGTCGTTTTGGTGAACTCGAAATATTTTCCCGAGCTATTTTGTACATACATATAACCAAGTTTACATCTTTCTTTTGTTTACTAAGCCCCTTGGTGAAGAGCAAAAATACAAACGAATCGTGATAATTGAGTTCGATGCGATTTGGAAATAATTCACGATGAGCAAAAAGCGTACTAGACAACCAGACCCAAATGAAGAGCTCATCGAAAGATCGACGGATTCGTGTGACGAATCTAGTTCTGCAGGTTAGAAAATTTTTTTATTATGAATAAATAGATATTTTTACGAAAATTACAATTGTTAGTAGGGTAAACGTAACGAGATGTACTCTGATCAATTGAACGATATGTATTTAGTTATTTTATCATTAATTTGTAATTTTCTTCGACACTCTGCACCATGTGACAACATTAAATTTCTATCTATTTATAATATTATTAATGTGAATGTTATAATATAAAGAAACTTTTAAAAATAAGATTTATAGCACGTTCATAATATTTGATATTTTTTATCCCACTGTGTTTACCGAAATTGTTAAGGAACACAGATTTAAAAAACATAATTAAAAACATTTGGGAATATTAGCAAGAAATAAATATCATTTGTAAAGGTAATTTCTTAAATTTATATTTTCATAGGTAAAGTATGTCCACACATTGCAAAAGCAGTGAACTTCAGCAAAATTAAGAAGTACATCAATAAAGTGGGCAGCAGTGCGGAATGTTCAGAATGTAAAAAAACTAAAAATACTATTTTACAAATAAATGAGGAGGTATTTCTATACTGAATGAAATAAAAACAACATTGTCTCGACATTAGTACATTGTACTCATGAATATTGATGATTTTAGGACTCCAAAGAAAGTTCCACAATATTTGTTTGCTTACTGTGCGGTCATCATGGTTGTAAAAAAGAAGAATACGAGCATGCCATGGAACATTACAAGAAACCTCATAGCGATAGTCATTATATTGCTGTAAACACTAATTCTTGGGATGTTTGGTGTTTTGAATGTAATGCAAAAGTTACTATTAGCCATAGGTATCTATAAAAAGAAACATGTACATTAGTAAGCATAGTGTTCTATGGTATTATATATGCAGAAAAATTGCGTAGTTTCGGTAGTTGTTGGAATTCATTTTACTTGTGTACGGTTAGACTATATGATCAATATTTTTAGGAATAATCTTCAAGAGGCAGTGGAGTTTATAAAACGGGCTGCCACGATGAATCGGGTCTCACCGCGAACTAACACAGCATTGTGCCAGTTCCAGAAAGAAACTGTAGACACAGATGTACAGAAAGAGAAAGTTTTACATAACAATCTTCCTAAAGTTGGAGTACGATTATTTTTTAATACTAATTTTAACATGTATTTTGAAGATGGTAATCATTTTATATTGTCCCAGGGGTTAATGAATTTGGGGAACACCTGTTTCTTCAATGCAGTTCTACAATGTTTAGCACAGACGCCATTTTTAGTAAAAGTACTCAGTGATCTAAATCTTCCTGGACAAAAGTTTGTTCTACCAGGAGGAAAGCATAAAGTCGTTGATAGCTCAGAGGAAGTCTTTTTAGTAAGTTATGATAAAAACCAAATATTCTATGTCAAAAAGAAAAAAAACAGTAAGTAAATAATTGTTAAATTGTTTCAGCCCCCCATAGAGGGTACCTTAGAAAGTTGGGGCAATTTTACCTCGGTTTTATACACAACGCTAGTTGAAATGCAAAATTCGGATGGGCAAAAATGTTATTGCCCGTCGGAATTGTTGAATTCGTTCAAAAAAAAGACGATGCAGTGTATGGACGGAGGTCAACATGACTCGCATGAACTTCTTAGGCATCTTCTAGAGCTAGTTAGGAATGAGGATGTCAGGGTAAGAATTTTTTTGCTCTTTGAAAGATATGTGAAGTCGAAGAATGAACTCGACATTCTCTGTCTCCGATAAATTTCTATGCGAAAGTAAAAGTGTGTTTCCTATAACATTTAGAGATATCAGCGAGTAATTCTAAAGCAAATCGGTTTCAATCAAAAAACGAACCCCGAGGTGGTAGGGAAGAGTCTGAAGTCCTGTATAAAATTCTACGGGAATCAGGCAAGCGCGAGATTACTCGGACCGGAACCAGTTTTTCGTGGAGTTTTGGTATCTACGTTGGAATGTCTCGACTGTCATCATTCTTCGCAGAGTACAGAGCCTTTCCTAGATCTAAGCTTGTCGGTAATGGCAGACAAACCACAACCACGAATTGTAAAGTATGAGGCTTTTTTTAAACATCAATTACATATAAATTAACCATACCGAATTCATAAAAACGAAGATGCAGCTCTCTTCTTCATCTTATATTAGAAGTACTTGCTGTACTGTAATAGATAATACGATAATATATTTTGTTATTTAAGAAGGAAGAACAGCGGTTACGACGATACCTCCGATATTCTGGAGAGTTTTACCCCGCGTACACCTTCGAAGTACCAATTATTAAAGAAGGAAAAGAGAATAGCCCGAAAAAATCGAAGAAGTAAATTAGAAGAGCCTCGCGACTATAGCAACGATACACCTAACAAAAGCAACGTTGTCGAAGAAAATAATGGCAGCATAGTTGAATCAGGTACCTCAGGCACTATTACGATACTGTATTTTATCGCGTAATATTTTGAATTTAATTTCATTTCTTTTTACAGGGGAATGTGACGCGGATGTAGAAGACAACGTAGAAATCGAAGCATTTTTCCCAGAAATCGTTGAATCTGGCTATAGCTCGGAGAAACAGTCCACTTTAGCTAGTCCTGCTTCTCCGGCGACTGATCCATCGAAAGCCGACGAAATAATTAACAAAATGGCACTAGATAATTATTTAGAGTTCAGTCCAATAAACAATATTCCTCCGGTTCAAGACTTCTTTAATACAAACTCATCAAATAGGTATGTTGATAATTGTGCTAAAGTACAATTCAGTCCAATAAAAAATCTTCCTCCAATCGAAGACTTATGTAATAAAAATTCGTCGCATAGGTATGTTAATTGCGAAAGAAAAAAAGCAAAGAAAATCATTGTTTCCGTTTCGGTACTTGTTTTTAATTCGGTGATTCTGCATTTGTTTATCCAGTCTACATCCGACAGACATATCTATAAAAGATCTATCGCAGACAAAAGTTCCAGATAGATTAAACAACTCCGACAGCCCTATAAACGAGACCGGAATCCAGACTGAATTTTCTTTATCCACTTCTTTAACGGTGAACCCGGATTCTTCAACCAGTCCAAAGGGACCAGCTGTTAGCTTGAGCTCATCCACGTCGGAAGAAAGTTCCTGTAGTCCCACCCAACGGTACGGTCTTTCTTTGTTTGAAATTTTGAAATCATATTTTCCACTGAGAAAAATCACAAGATGCGATTAATTTGTTGTTGTTTTTTTTTTTAACGACAGCAGAGATAGGAGAAATGCAGTGGAATATTCGAACGAGGTCTGTAATGGTGTCAACGGCATTTCTTACGGAGTTTCGAAGATGGGTCTTGGCAATGAAGCGTCACCTATCAGATATACAACCAAGGAAGGAGAGTGTTCAATACAATCCTGTTTAAATCAATTTACCGCTTTAGAATTAATGGATGGCAGCAATAAAGTTAGCTGCGAAGCTTGTACAGCGAGAGAGAGAAAGGTATAGTAATTTCATCTGCGGCTAGAATAATTCAAACATTGGTTTTTCGTACGAAACTATTCGAACAGATTATATGTAGTAGTTTTTTAATAACTTCCTATAATGGCTTGAGTTTTTAGTAGATATATGTTTTTGTTAACATTTTTTTCTAATAATGACATTTCTAATCTAGTACGTTGAAAGTATCCAAGCGAGGGTATTCTATTGTTTTAGGTGAAAGAAAACTCTAAAATGATATGCACACCAAGTACGAAGCAATACTTGATATCTCGAGTACCTGCAGTTTTGATACTTCATCTGAAACGATTCCAAGCACAACGAATAGATTTTCGAAAAGTAACGAGACACGTCTCGTTTCCAATAATGCTCGATCTAGCACCCATTTGTAAGAATCATAGAAAACCGAAAATGTATTCACTGTACGGACTCGTTGAACACAGTGGAACTATCCATGGTGGGCATTACGTTGCTTACGTGAAGGTAATTTCTCGATTTTTAAATAATAAGATACCACAACATAATGAATACACTGCGGATTTTTATGCAAAATAAAAATTGTCTGTATTGATTGCAAGAGACAGGAGCTTGCTTCCTCTACAAATTTTCTGAGGCTGTCAATAGTATACCAATATTCTTAAATTTTTGTAATCTCATCACTGTTTTAAATTTTACCTATTCAATTTTGTCATAAATGCATAATATCTGCGGTCTATTTATCAACGATTGAATTTTTATTTTTCTATGTATTTGTTAAACTATTCTTGCATCGTTTAAGTACGTTGAAGTATGTACAGTAACGTTAATTACACATTATATCCACGTTCATCACAAGTTAGGTCAACTATATGCGACGCTTGAAAACTATTATAATATCAATCACTAGTTCTATGTACATGTAGATGTTCTTACATTATTAGTAAATGAAAGTTGAGACGCTTTGCAGTTGACAAATATGTTATTTTTACAGTCACGTACGCCATTGACATCGGATGATCCCCGATGGTCCTTCTTGCCATCGAAGGATGCACAAGAGACTGAAGAAAGTTCATCTTCTCCGAGTTCAGATTCAGAGGATGAAGAAGCAGCTGCCAGTCACCAAACCACGGTGGAACCTCCTCCAGGGAAATGGTATTATGTTTCTGATTCTAGGTACGTATCTCTAAATTAATTTCTCTATTGTATTTATTGTTCTGAATACTTTCAAGCGTACAAATCACGTGAAAATGACTGATAGAAAAATGATTTCAAACGAAATTTCTATGTTTCTTCAGTAATTGCTTAGACATTGATAAGTCTGTTGAATGATCAATGGTAATAATGATAATAATAATTATCTTACGAATATTAGGATGCTGTGAAATATTTCGAGTCATTTACATTATCAGATAAATTAAGATGATTTATAATAGAATACTATATATTGTTCTGGCACGAACAGTCAAAAACTTATAAAAATTTCTCTTATAGAGTAACGGAAGTCGACGAAACAACCGTACTGCAAAGTCAAGCTTACCTTCTCTTTTATGAAAGAATTCTTTGAATTTTCTTCCATAAAAATTAACTGGAATACCGAGTGTGCAAAATTATAATTTTAGAACCAAGTAAAAGATCTCAAGCAAGCAACAGAACCTCGATTATTTGAACTAATTTCGAGTAACGCCATGATTCTGAAATAATCGTTTTCAATGCAATACATTATTGTGATTGAATATATAATATATAGTATGCCATTTTATCAATTGAAACTACCACACAAATCGGTTCTCATTGTAGAAGTCTAAGAGTGTTTTAATCACTTTAACATCTCCATTGTCTTGAATTATAACGAACGACATTTGTTTTTGGTTTTAAAAAAGAAATATATACATATACATGTATATATATGTTTCAGTTGATGTTTCCAATTTTTGCTCCCTTATTTTTTTAAGGAAGTTAGATTAAAAAACAATAAATAAATATCGAAAGAAATGGAGATGTTAACGTTGTTGAAATAAAATAAACAAACTGTATTAAAAACTATAATGTCACTGTATCAACACACATTTTTATTTCTAATTTTTGAAAAATATTTCAGTTTCTAGTACATGATTTTACTACTTGAGATATTGAGTGTATTTATTTTACACGATACCGAACGACGGTTTTACTTTAATACTTATGTCCTGTAAAATGATGCTTCAAATAAAAGTGACTAAAAATTTAAAGTGGCGTAAAAATACAACGCTTCAATGAGATTATATATAAAAACTTTACTTATTGTAAAAATAATGCATCTTGAAAAGCCATAACATTAAACCGCTCGTGATTAGAACGATATCGAAAAGTTTCTGCTTCAGCAGGGGTCTGAAATGAATTTCTCTCATAAAAATTGCGATTGATAGAGTTTTATTGAATTTGTCCAGCATCATAATGGAGTTTACATTCGGTTATATTATACAAAATTTTTGCATAAATATTGTTCAACTTATAGAAACTGTTTTTGTACTCTGAACAATTTTGTATAAATATATATTGTAACGTAACACGTAAACGCGGAGATAAATCGGAATACACGTAAACAGTGAAAGTAACAGTGATCGTTATTCTAACACGTAATTAACAAGCATTAGCTGTTGAGATTTTTAATCGAACTTTGTAACATATTCTCAGTTGGTATACTGAAACTCTCGTTTCACTAAGGTCGCATTTGAATTTGAAAAAAAACTATTTATGATGATCGAATACCAGAATGTTCTAACATTTACATGTTCTAATTGCATTTACAGTAATAAATTGTCTTGAAGTACAAAACACTTGGTTTTGTTTTATTTCTGAAGGTGTTATTCAGAAAAAGAAAAGCCTCGCAACATTTAATTCATTTTTTATCCTTCTATTTACAGATTAAAAAATATATTACAAAGCTGCTCATTATCATTGCTTTCCAAAATTTTTTCGATATATGTATATTTATATACAGAATCTACGTATATCGATTTATTTTAAAAGAAACACAAAAAGTCAGTTTGATTTTTACATAAAAGTAAAAAATTTCGTTAAATAGTATATACCATATCTACAATGTATACGTATACATAAATGATGCTTAAAAGGTGCTTCGGTTATTTATTTAAAATGGAATGATGTATCTCTTATTATCAAACAAAAAATGAAGAAATTTACAACACTATCGAAATAATTTTGATGAAACATTTTACCGGGCGTGAAATTTATAAAAATATTCGATAAACATCTTTTTCAGTTTTCACAGAGACGTTTTTCATAAAAATTGCTACATTGTATAAAAAGACATGGATCCCAAAAACGTAGAATACCATTTAAAAAGTCAAGCTGCTCTTTAAATCACTTTGAAAATGTGAAAACGATAACTTTATGTATTTTATTCTAACAAATTTTATACAGAAAATATAAAATTTCCGTTCTTTCATGAAGTCACTATTTAGTTTATGCAATAAGTGGGGTTAGTCAACAGGCATGCACCGTGAAATATTTGTATATACAGAGTATTTGAAGGAGTCCATAAAGATAGTTTATACCAGAGTAATTTTATTAGCATAAGTAGAATTTAGTTAAATTTAAAGTAATAAAAAAGTTTGTGTAGATTTATTTTTAATATATTACAGTATTAAATGTAAATTCGCAGCAGAAATTTGAACATTGACATTTATGGAATAAATAAATTATTGTAATCGTAAAAATGATTTTGAACTAAAAACACCAACACAGAATAAAATCAAAACGCTAATAAAGCATAATGAGCAGTCTGCTTGCAAGCAAGAAATATTTTTGAACATAGGTATATGAATCCTCTTTATTTACTCAATCTCCTTCAAACTTTTTTACAACCTCCCCACTAGTACATACGGGTACTCTTTTGTTTTATTATGTGCACCACATATACTTTGAAATTATTTCCTTATTTTTACACAGAGTAGTAAGTAGGAGTAAAGTTGAATTAGCTAAATTAAAATAGCATTCATTGCTTTGATCTCGGTAATGGTTGAATTGCAATTCACTACTAGTTCAACTATCCACGATTCGTTTCGTTAACGATGCTCTCTATTAAAGTACAAATTCTCTATACAGCTTGGAAATAATTAATATTTTACTGCATCATTAATCGGTATAGTATTGTAACAAAATATGCACTTGAACTTTGCCCTCTTTAACAAAGATTACAATAATTATTCCTGTAAATATAAGATACTTGTTTCTATATCACAGTTCTGTATAGACAATACTTACACATATACAGGTCTTTCCTGCGGGCACTGTCAATCAAAGATCCTTTTGACTTTGCACTTAAAAATGTTTCGCCCGAAACAATAGGGAAAAGACAATATCATTTACTGTGTCGTTCCTTTGTTAACGTACTCCAAATTTTCTAATATTTCCTCCTTCAAGACTGCTTCGTTCAGACAGACATTGTTCAAGCTGATCGAGCTATTCGAAAACATCGCAGTGGCTAAATTTGTGCTCTTCGACTCGGTGTTGGTTCGCGTATGATCTTTCGAAGATGCAACCGTAACGTCCGTATGCGTATCTTCCGAATGCGAGGAGATGATATCGCAGGCCTTGCCAAGAATTATCAGACTAATTAGGATTCTGAAAGCTATTAAAATTAGGTAGGCCAGAAGCAACAGAATGATGTTGGCTGCTTTCGGCGATGGTGTGATGGTCGTAGAAAGCACTCTCCCTATCGCAACGCCCAAGGGAAGAGGGATAAAACCCATTCGACGGGCTACCAAATCTGACGGATCAGAGAACGCAGTTTCCTGTCGTGGCTGAGCCATATCGTAGGCTAAACTTATCGTATAGTCTCTATACACGGTGGAAGGAAGTTCATTGAAGCGAGTTATGAACGCATGTTTTACCTGAAAGTATCAATTGCAAGTCAACAATCCACGACAATACAATGTGGAAAAATGGATTATAGATCGTATGAAAAGGCGAGTCTCCCTCTCTCTCAATATATACCCAATCAACAAGGACTTCTGCTAACAATAACATTATACAATCCGGTAAGAGAACTGCGAGACGCTCTGATTTCCAGGCATACTCTTTCATCGTTTGAAGAGTCACAGCAAAGAGCAGCATCATCAGATGAAAACGTTCTCTTATATCTGCGCAAGACAGTTGAAACAGATTATTTTTATCGAATTTCTTAAAGACAGAACCTTTTAGCTCGACAAACTGAAACAGAAACGCATTTCGTGAGTTTTGGTTCCTACAGCCGTTCATTAGTTGATGATTTTATTAAGTATTGTGTGTTACCAGTCGCTTACATTATTCGACATCATTATAGTAAGTAGAGCTTTGTTGCTGCTATTTATTGCTACATTGAGAGTGGTTGCTTGGAAGAGTACCAATATGCTGTGCAATACTGTAGAAACGACATTTAGGAACATATCCAACAAATTTCTGATCAGTCGTTCGACAATTCATTTCCCACTAGATAAAGGATACAAACATAGGAAACAGCGAACAGTAAATGTGGCAGAGTACCCAGATGCTGCGATCCTGTTTGCGTCTTCGACCCAGGCTCTGTAGCAGTCCATAAGAGAGCATCTATCGTGTCTTGGCCAAAGGCACTGAACAATCTATCTCCGACTTCCAGCATATTATAAAATATATATAGTTTGATTACTGATTGACTCTTCACCAAATGATACATCATGGAAGTGTCCACTTTCCAAGTGACTATCCAACAGCAAATCACCAGAAACCCTTTCAGGAGATCGCAGATCTCTGCTGGTCTCAGACGTCTCTCTCCAGCCCTCGAGTTGTCTCTTTTCCTGCTGGATCATTAATCATTTCATATTTAATGTATTATCCATTGTTTACATAATACGGTGGGACAAACTTACCCGAAGCAATGCCACAAAAGCCTTGCAATTACCGTCCATAAGGCCATTGTAAATCGTAATGGTAAAAATGTGTAAACAAATAGAAAGGAGTCTGCACACTGAAATAGAAAATGGATCAGGGAGCTTCTAACCTAGCCGACTATGTTTATCATAAATTGCATAAGCAGAATATAGAATAAAATGTTATAGACATTGTCCTTACTTGTAGGAATCCATAGGCCATGAATTTTTCAACTTCCCTCGGAATTTTCATAAAAGAATAAACCTTTTCCCTTCTCGCAGAAAATCTTTCCTCGTCATATTCTAATTGATATCCTCGTGTCAATTCAGTTTGTAAAAATTGTATGAGAGGCACACCTAAAAATCATTTTATATATTACATATCCATATTCAATAATTTGATAAAACTTTACGAAGAAGATTTTCCTGTTTATTAGTAAATTCGCAGTTAATGTCGTAAATTAAAAGTAGATAACAATGTTCGCTTATCTATGAAGTTTATTTAAGGAAGGCATTATCGTTCGCATTGGAAAAAATTACCTTGTTTCTTTTGACGACGTTTACCAATGCTCGATTGGATTTTCACATCTTCGATTTTATTTTTAACAGATTGTTTCGTTGTCTTGAATTCCGTGTACTTTTTCTCGCTGTAATTTTGCCAATTTTCATTAGTATTCATTGTTTCTGTTTAGTTTCTCGTTCTTGTGTCACCACATAACGTCAACTTCGTCGTTTCATTAACATCAATTTTATCTTTCTTTCTTGCATGAAAACAGTTTGATTATTTAAATTTTATCCTTCATTAATATCCTCGGAAATTTTTACAGTGCACATATTTAATTTATGATACACACTGTTAACTGTCATGTAACCTAAACGTAGAAAACAGAGGCTATAATTTAGACCGGTCTATGAACAACAAGTACATCGACGGTCAAAATATTGTCCAGTTAGCCCAGTTGCTATTAATCGCACCTGCGATCAAATGTAGATCGAAGCCGAAGCAAGATATTCACCTGTGACTGTGACCCGTGACAGAATCAAGTAATCGCCCAATGTTGAAAGTCGACATTCCCATCTATAATGCGTTATATTCTATGGAACCGACCACGGCGCGAGTTTTGAATTCGAAAGAACTTTACATTTATCTATTTACAAGAATTTCATTCAAACGTAATGGGGAAAGTGTGATGTATAATGTTTCAGGATGTTCTTATGTACTTCTCGAAAACACTTTCATAAATTTAACACGTCTTTATTTTACATTTGTTTTTAAATTAAAATATCGTGCTCTCTACTTACAATATTCGGAATGATATGCTCGATACACATATAGAGTAGAAACTAAAGTCTATAAATTTAAGTAACATACAGTGAATTGTAATTCGAAATCGTTCACAGACAAACTAATCAACTTGTAACTTGTTACAAATAAAACTCTATGTTTCCTCTGTCGTGATCGCCGATCATTCAGTAATGTCAAATGTCATGTATGTGCCCGGTCATCTCGACAAAGCTGAGCTTGCCTCTGATTTTCCGCTTATTGCCGACTGCAGGCTCATCATCGAACCTCTAAAACATTAACGAAAGAAACGATTACCTCCATCGGTTAGGTTAAATCGTTGCGTGTCCAATTAAAATAGAAATATACCTGTAGTGAGCTGATGGCAATGTCTCGTAAAAGTACATCAACTGCGCCTTATGGCCACTTATGGATGGAAGAAACTCTCCCAATTCTTCTTGATTGTACCACTGTAATACATATATTCCTGCTCCCTGCATTATATGAGATCCCTAAAACACAGTATTATTATACTTTATTATATTATACTCTCTGAAACATTTGTCTCTATAACAAATAGAATCCTCTGTCCCATATTGAAAGCTCACGTGTTCCGTAAAGACAGAGGCAAGACGCCGTTTACGCTGTTTAAGAGTATAATTACAATATGGAGCAGAGTTAGAATTAGGTGACTCATTTTATACAAAGACAACTACCTGAATACTTTCACCGTCGTGGCAAACGATGCTTGGTTGCACTTTAACAAAGTGCCCTGTAACTTCCTCTGTCTCTAGGACTTCTGCAGTTTCGTTTGACAAAAACTCTGAAGAACCTGCAGACACAAGTTGCTAGAAATTCTTCCTATTTACACAAATCACTCGCAATTAACATACCAGAAGAAGAGGCGTGTTTGTTGTCGGTGCTTGCTTGATACAGTACGGTAAATATCACATTGTGTCGCATCACATCGAAGTCCCATGTCAAAACTGATCCTGGATCATTTGAATGTATTATTATACGGTGTATTTGTCCACGGCTTAGGCTAATGGAATGGTATAAACTTTGTTCCTGCTCGGTGGTCGTGTTTTCCAAGTCCATCTTATAAAGATGCTTCGGTACAAGCCCTCCTTCATTAATGTACACCTAATGTCGAACGAAAAAGATTACGTTTACATTTTTAATCGATTGAATAATCGTAATAAGTCATAGTAATGCAATATAACGTCGGAGTCGAAAATATCATCTGATATCCTTATAGTATATCGATATGGATTTATTTATAACGTTCTCTGTAATTAAAGTGCCTGTGGTGGTATGTCTGCAAAGTGTTGAAAATATTTTCAAAGACACTGAATTACGGTTAGTGTTTTCATAAATTGTGAGTGCTACGAAGAACATAGATTCAGTACTTTCATAGTATTCCAATCGCTTAGCAACTTGCAAATATTTTACAATTTATTAAAATGTAAAATACTTGGCAATGCGTGCGTGTACTATTTCGCTAAGTTTCTATTGACACTCCCGTTGTCACAGAACAGAACAAAACAGAACAGAACAGAATAGAATACATAATATCACTACGATTCTCAACACATAAAACAAAGATAGAAAAATTCTTACGTCAGTAGCAGTTGCGTCGAAAATATAAAATCTTCGAGGTACCATACCATAAACCTCGCAGATATTGTCCTATTCGTTAAAATACATTATTGTTCAACATAGAATTCAGTCTGTACAACAGTATACATGTTTCTACTCGAGGAGAAAATAAAACTATGAAATTATTTACAAAAGGGAAGCATATTCGGTTACTTTGTTTCACGACAGTTCACTTACATGTTGCATACGAATGATACGCTACCGACAATCTTTATGCTTACCTCGCACGATCCTCCCAGGAAATCAGGTATAATTTCGGAGCTAATGTATTCTGTGAGACTGCCTGGGCCTTCCTCTTGATAGTTAGTACCACAATAAAATATAAATTTCTTTCTCGTATTTTCATCTGTAGGATAAACATTTAGGAACGTTAATTAATACACGTCGAATATTATCTACAGGTTTAAATAAAAAGTTGACGGCGTATTCTTACTTATAAATGTACTAATCAGCGTCCATAGAATGGGAAAGCATCTAGGTGCTCGCATAAATAGAACTCTCCCCATAGTTTCTGGGTAATTTATTTCAACAATTTCAATAATACGTAGCAACGCCTGCAGCAAACGATTATATTATAGACAATTTTTGTTTTTCATGAAATCTCCTTGGATAAATATGGCTTAAATGGATGAAAATCGTGGCCATTTCTAAAATGCATCGTGGGATATGGTGGTATTAAAATGCGTTACATTAGTATTTTACCTGTCGTTCTTAATTGTGTCATAGTGGATGGAACTTTAAGTCTTGTGTCAATGACGTGTGTAACGGATGTATGATATATGATATGTGTTTCTATTTTCTATGTAACACAGCTTGTACCTTTATGCCGGGTCTCCACAAATGACGCATATTCAACCCTTCCAAATCTAACAGTAAAGTCCACTCAGAGATTGGATGACCGGAGGAATTGGTCGCCTCCTCCATAAGAAGGAGGCCTTCCTCGCAAACGTGCAGGGCCTGTAAACATTTACAGATATTGTCAATCTCGTTACACGCTTCGTTAACCACTGAGTTTACACCGTTTAGGAATAGTTTGACTCACTAGTAACAATAAATCATCTTCTCCGATGGACTTTAACAGTCCTTTCACATCCATCTGGCCCACTCTTAAAATATATAAAGGACGTCCATCTAGAAATTAGCAATTAAACGATTGAAATTTTTGTATGGAAAGTAAACTCGCTGCGTTTCACAAGTTCATACAAAAGTAAACTATAATAGTAAGTTTATTATGCTAATAAATTTTTTAAACGCTGCCAAGCACGGCGCAACAAGTTTTCATATTACGTATTAACGTAATATTATCGGTAATTGCGATTGAGATAAACATTACCGATAAGAATTCAGTCTTAGTTAAACGTATTGCACGATATTAGTATCGTGCTAAAGTGTACCTTTGTCGAAGTGATGCCAGCCACCAGGGAAATAATCTTTCACTACTTGCGGCATCTCGTACTCTTCGAGAAGTTTGTCAATCTGATGTTTCTTTCGCCAGTGCAGCGACTGTGTCAGCATATCTTTTGCTTTATCAACTGAAAATTCTGTCGCTCTCAAAAATCTTAAAAGTGTCGCATCACCAGGTACAGAGCTTCCCCTTAATTCTTTTATACTTTGCGATAATTGGACGAGTTTGCTTTCTTGAATCATATCTAGCTTTCCTAAATACCTTTCTATGTAGTCCGAAGAAAGTTGCATGCCTGAAATGTAACGTTGTAAATGCCTTTGCTGAGTGCAATTCCGCGTTCAGATTGTGAGCGACTGTTACAATAAATGGCGGTAATCTTACAATTGATGCGGTAAAACTATTCTTATCTATCAAGCGGGCGATGTTACCGTCATATTAGCAGATACACATATACAGAATAGATACTTCGAATTATGCGCGGTAATAGAATAGAACGAGTACCTCTGGTTTGCAGATTTTCCGTGTACGAATAAGTGTCGCTTCCACTGTGCGATGCTTGCTTTTCCTCATCGTCATTCCTGCACAAAGGATAATAATGTGATCGTGATAGTTATATTGCTATTAGAGCAATTAAGGGCTATTGACTTACCCATCTTCTTCCTGAGAACATTGACTCGGTCTCTTCCATGGAGACACATATACAATACCTTCTTCCTTCAATTCGTTTATAAAATATTCTATTATTTCTTTACCCTAGAATCAATTGTTCATGTGAATCCGAGTTCTGTTATGGGATAGATAATAACTGTTAGGTATTATATTATCATCGCTATACCTTTGCGATATTTTGTGCATACTGTTTCATCGCCAATTTCTCCATTGAATTTTCGAATCCGAAGAAATTCTTTATATCCAAACTCGCGGTCTGTTCGAAACACGTCCAGTCTTGATTTTCGGGATGGACCTAGAAATGTTTCAAATTCATCAACAATGACTTCTATCACCAAACGAATTTGTTTTGATTACATAAAAATGTAAATTATATGAATAGCAAGTCGTGATAGATACTCACGAAGTATCTGCATTTTTCAATGACCGTCACTCTTGAAGAAAAACTTTCATTGAATGCTTCTATTTCCAAGATACAGTTCTCTCTATTCAACACATTCTTTTGAATAAAGTACACAAAGTCTACGCCGATTATCTGTGAATAATGACTAGTTTGATTAGAAACTAAAATAGGTAATCACTCGAATAGAGTCTCCATGGTCGGAGTACAAACCTTCTTCAAGATATATGGAGCATCGACATTGAGTTTGCATCTTCGTTCCGTGATTCGTATCGCGCCGTTGTTAATCTCCTCATCTGAAACTATCTCGCAACCAACAAAGACGGGAATTTGAGGACATGTTGGAAACCTACGTTCATATGCCTATAAACAAAATCAGAATTTGTAAACAGTCCGTTGGTATTGTTGGCAGCCACGATTCGAACGAAAGTAAAGAATATGAAAAATAATAATCAATTCCAAAGGAGCCCGTGAAAAATATCTTCGAGATTACCCAAGCCCAAAATCTTTTTTATAAGTACAAAAAGGAATTGGCAGATATTTGAAATTAAACGCATTTTTTTTCAAAATTACTTTTCTTTTTGCTGTGGACCTGAAAAATTACGCCGCGTTAGACTAATTAACTTTAAATTTTGCACGCGGGTTTCTAATAAGATTCGCATCCGTTCATGAAGCCTTTTTTTAATCCGATTTAATATTTTGTAGTTAGAAAGAAAGAAAGCCAACTCCTTCAGAAATACAATTTTCCTATAACATGTCGTCGTTTTTATGTTTTTTAAATTTCGATTCTTCAACTTATTAAAAAGAAAACGTAAAAAATGGTAGGACACATAAGAGGACTATAACAAAGAGTATGTGAAAGTATCAAGGAGATTTACAGGTTGTCGAGTATTTTTCTTAAAAGAACTCATGTGTACACCAATATGCTTCATAGCTGTCCAGATGTCTGTCAATATGGAATACTTGTTGAATGTTGGAAAGTATTATTTGATTAGTTATGTATAATGTATTATGTTGATTTATTTCTTCAATATATCTAACAAAGAGTACATATTCTTATTTCATGTATTTATCGATATAAAGTAATTCAGTAAAGACAAGTGACAACCATTTAAACCAAACAATACAGGTCTCTAAAACATGTCTTACAAATGAAAGCAAATTAATGAATTTGCTATGATGCTATCTTCTATTTTTGTTCAACTTGGCTTTAGTTATAAATTGGATAACATTCCAATGTAGCTGATCTGTTTCCGATCTGCAAAAAGTATTATATCTGAGTTAGGATATCAAGCTTGTGCACCATTCAATGTGTAAGAGTAATATTTCTAACATTCCTCCAATGTGTCTTTGACGTTATAAACACAACAAAAACTACAAATTTCTCATAAAACAAAATTACAAAATCTTAGTAAATTGAATAATAAAAAGATCAAATCAAAATATTCGAACAGAACATAATCGAAACAATACTATTATTCTTCATTTACAATTGTCTTGTTCTTTGCCAACTTAAAATCATCTTATCGATCGCAGAATAAATTGTGATTATGCATAGAGAAAAACACATGAGTCTGTTGAAATAGTTGGTTAAATAATTATTAAATCTCCTTGATGTACAATGTAGAAAATTTATCTGAGAAACGAGGAAACCTGTATTTGGAACTCTAAAAATTTACTACTATCTACAGATGTACAATAAAACATTCATACAAAGTGTTTGACAAGTTTTGATCGTCTAGAATGAACCTAGGCCATGCTTTTCTGTTGATACAAACTCGTGTCACTGTAGAAGATTTTAACGTAACGCATAGATATGAATTCTATTGTACAAACATTTTACAGAGTTTATATACAATATTTCAACAATTAAAACAAGTCAGTTTTCATGTAATTAGTACTTAATATGTCGGTATTGTTTTCGAGGTCACAAAAAAATATCTCTTCGAAATGTTCGAATTACACGAATTCATTTTGCTGTATGGAAATTTAATTATGCGTAAACAATAAAAAGATGAATATTGAAACAAACGTAAGTGAAAAGAAGGGTGCAGATTGAATACTACTATGGAAATACGTAAGTAACTATGTGTAAACGCACCATCATCACAAGTGCAAACGGATGTTTATACACCCGTACGGGTGACTTATATTGTTGAACCATAGTTGAATAAATTCTTCTTATAAATTCGCTGCTAACCTAGATTTCAGCGTGTTTCAGGAACTAAAACAATACAACTAATTTAATTGATTAAAACCATTAAGCGTGAGGTAATAGTTTACCCACGTATAAATAAAATTCCAAGGTTACCATAAGTTACTCGTACATCTGCGTTTTATCGTTTTCCCAGTGTTTGTGTCACTGCACTTATAGACGTTTGGACAACATTTCAACAAGACTATTCAAGGTTACGTAAATTATTGAACAAAACCTGGCATAATCAGTTTTATGCACTGTGCTATACACCAATTTGGAATTTAACTTAAATGTCATCTATCGAACTATGGTTATAAATATTATTATCATCTTGTAGATGCCGTTGCAGGCAAGTTTCTATGGTGGACAGTGCTGGAGAACTATCGAAGGTACTATCGATAGCTATCGATAATCATCGCTATCGAAAATTGTCGGTAATTCATTTACATTTACGCAATCGATAGCTGTCGATAGTTATCGATAGTAATTTAAAATTTTCTGTGTATTATAAGAATTATAATAAGATAGAATACATGTGTTCGATAAATACACAGAATTTTGTTAACTGAACATTACGTATAATGTTATTTTATGGTGTCATGTACGTAATTGAATGTAGGTATTTATTTTGAATAGTAAAACAAATATTATCTCAAGATGTCGCCGGTGTACGCATGCGCATTCAAAGATGGCGATCTGACTTACAGGCGCATGCGTACTGGTTGCAGAGGAACGCGTAGTTTCGCCTTTATACGATTGCTCTTTGGTTAGTGGTCAGTCAACTGTCCGAGTTTATCGATCTTGCCAAGCGCGAAACCAAGAATATCGTTTACGACATAACTTTTGTGTGTTCAAAAGAAAATATACCATGGTGTCATAAAATCATTTCGAAATTGTGAGATAACATTGAAGACGATTAAATATGGGAATCGGTAAAAGTCAGTTTACCGAGGAGGAACTGCAAGATTATCAGGTATTTGACAGAACCGTAAATAAATATTTCACGTCGGTCTTTTTTAAATGTCACTCGACGTTGCAGGATTTGACGTATTTCACGAAGAAAGAAGTTCTACAGTGAGTATGTCTGTACAGACTAATTTTTCAATATCCAGATAATACAATTTAAATATCATTTGCAGAAAATTCATTCATCGGAATATCTTTTACTTTCGTGTAGAATAATTGTGACTTTAACTTGACAAATTTTCTGAACATCCCTTCATAATCGTGTAATTCGTATTTTAATAATTTTTTATATTATAGTGCTCATCAAAAGTTCAAGGCTCTCGCACCAGAGAAAGTCGGTCACAATAGAAACGCCAAACTTCCTATGTCCAAGATTTTACAATATCCCGAACTAAAAGTAAATCCTTTTGGAGACAGGATTTGTAAAGTATTCAGTTCCAGTCAGGATGGGGATTGTACCTTTGAAGATTTCTTGGACATGATGTCAGTTTTTAGTGACGGAGCTCCGAAAGCTGTGAAAGCAGAGCATGCTTTTAGAATATTTGGTAATTTGCGCTCGATTATACATATAGTGCAACTGAAAACTTTAAATGTGACTCATGCTTAACTTAACATTACAGGACTATCTTTTCTCTCTGCTCTTTTATCTTGGCTTCACAATCTATTTCTATTGTTATTCCACATTGTTTACCATCCATCTTACGAAATCACCGTACACTCCTCTGTGGTATTTGCTTTTCTTTTTTAAAGTCTCTCTTGAAAGATTATTTAATAGTTAATTGTATGCATTGTTTTCTCACTGTTTGCTCTCTTCTTTTTTTAGAACCTGTTCTATCTTCTACGTTTCCACATTTTGCACTAGTCACGGCTGGCATCTGTCTCTTCCTCCTTTCCTGAAATATCCTAGCTCTTCCATTGATCAGGTAATATACAGTTGATTATTATAGATTTCGATGGTGACGATATGCTCGGTATCGGGGATCTGAGACAAGTGGTAGACAGACTTACTGCTCCTCAAAGATTGAACGAAACAGACATGCAACAAGTTCTTCAGTATATACTCGATGAAGCGGACTTAGATGACGATGGCGCACTAAGTTTCGCGGAATTCGAACATATTATAGAAAAGAGCAACGATTTCTCCAAGTAATAATTTATCTAAATTTATGTCGATATATTATAATGCAAAACACTATACAGGTTTACATTTTCAGGAGTTTTCGTATACGTTTGTGAAACGTTAAACATAAATGATTCATCATACATGAATGATTAACATAAGACTGAATGTTACTTTAGTGTAAATATAATGTTAGTGTAACGATAGGCCTAATTATTTCTATTATACGAGGTAAACTTAAGAATTTAGAAAGTATCTGCCATTGACTTTTTAAGGCCTATTAAATAATACAAACTGCAAGTTGCTCTTCTTTATTTAAAAGATATAGGTATACACGATCTTACGAAGAGTATCTAGATCTGTTAAGTAGACGAATATAATTAAGATACGTAAAGAACCTGTTGATTGTGACTTGTAATTTTATTATTATTGTAATGTTACTATGCCAAAGGTGTTCTTTATATCTTATACAACTTTATTTATTTGAACTGTTATCATTTTTTATCACTTATTAAAAAAAATGTAACGAGCACAACACAGAAAATCGTATATATTTCCTCTCGAATAAAAATACTTTCAGTTAGAATAATGCACGTTCAATGAAATCCTCGTTAAGTTCGATTAATTAAATAAGTGATAAATCGTTTCCGCTTGTCCTAAATAATATGGAGAATGAAGGATTAAACGTGAGTCTCTTTAAACAGTTTATTTCTAACTAATTTACTGAATGCGAAATCATGAAGCATACATAATTTTTCATTTTATTATCATTAGATTCACAGTGAAACGAAAATAAAGGTGATCGTTAAACGATCGAAATGATAACACAGTCAACTTGAATCGTATCTTCTCCTGGTTGCTTTTTTTAAGTATAATAATAATTATAATTGGTGTGAACAATCACAGAAATTACGAAGGCATTAACCTCGTTACTGTTATTATAGTCTGCATAATTCGTATAACGTGATAATTAAAGGGCTATCCTTTCGATTCACCGATGAAGATAAATTAACAATAATTGTAAGCTTTAGGCGGCAGAGTTAAGTGAATATCACAATCAATTTTTACTTAATATAATTATTTAATATTACCGTAACTATGTAAATAGTAATTTTGGAATATAAACGAAGGAAACGAGAGAGGACAAATCATCGAAATGAATGCACACGTTTCGTTCCGATGTATACCAACGAGAAGGACCAGAAATTTCTTCTTTTCACGAATTTCCGACGAAAAATTGTACAATATTTCTCGATATATATATTTACACGGTTCGTTTTTGCACATGGGGTATGAAGTAGAAGCTGTCCCGTAAGTACTTGTACCTTTTGTATCCTTATAAAGAGCCTGTACGCTTGATATAGTTGCAATTCTTAATTTAAGTTCACCGTAAATCCATAATGTTCCCGACGAAATCGATAGAGCTGACATTCGAAATTCGCACGGCATTTTCGCACCCGCGAAAATTACAAAATCGCGTTCTCGCAATAATTCAACTCGCGCCTCTCGTATTTATAATACTGTACAAGTTTCGTGCAAGTAGTAGTTTTAATAATTAATTAACAAACGATCGGTAATAATCGCTATATATATTTACAGAACCTTAGTCGATGTTCGAATCAGCAGGCCGAGGTGAACGCATAGATTTATTCGGCAAAAGGATCGTTCAGAAAAAAACTAACAGAGAAACGAATCAATATTGAGAACGAGGAATCTCAAATTACCAAGAAAATCTCAAATTATTAGGTTGTTACATTTGAAGTGGCGGATTTCACGATCTAAAGAATTCGCTAGTTACGTTTGTAGATCCAATTAGCAGTTTACAAAACGACACGTTTCAGTTGCCGATCGAATTGAATCGTATCGCATCGCATCGAATCGAATCGGTTCGAATAGACAATAGACGGTGCGAGATGGAAAAATTTGGCTAGCCTTTTTACGCGCACTTACACAATTACCTTAAGCATTAAGACAACCGATATATACCGACTGCGCGAGTGTTCGCGCGAAAGAAAAATTGTTTGCAACACACGGGAACCAAATACGGATTTGTTTTCCTCTCGAACAGTTCAACAAGTTGCGAGCAACGTATCGACGTTCTTAAAATCCGCAGTCTACCGATCGTTAATTAGATCCAAGCTACCCTAAATAGGAGAAAAAGCATCGTTTGGAAGAATCAATTCTATTTTCAAAGTCTCGAGAAGTCGAGCTTTTCCGGGTGGTGAATAATGTTCTTCTCTGAGCACACATTCGACGTTCGATTAGAAGAATCGCGTCGATCCTCCGTCGCGAAAATAATTCGCCACTTTACGTGCAACAATCTATTAACTACTTGCTTACAGTTCTCCGTCTCTTTTTTTTTCTCTCCTAATGAAAATTTTATTTACTTCGCAGCTTAAATAGTGTACACACGTTGAACAATGCATTCTCTATTCACCGTGTAATGGTGTCTCTTGCGCATAATTCGACCCGAGTGAGAAAATGAACGGTGTATCCGAGAACGTACGCTGCCGCACGAAAGCGAATATCTAATGAAAAACGTGAAGCTATGCTCGCACCGTAGTAACATCGAGCAACATTTTATTCAAGTCTCGTGTTGCCTTTTTCTTCTATTGCTTGAACTTAAAAAAGTTGCTCTACGTTGCTTCAGCGTGGACATGGCTTTCCGCAGAGAATTTTCGCGAAGTTGAAGAACGATTTCAACTATTTTCGGGTGAATGCTTCGAGCGGCAGCGTAGATCGTTCGGTATCGAGGAAACCGAGAAACGATAAACGAGGTGTAACGAGGTTTAATTATTTTTGTTAGTGTTGAGTGTAACGTCCAGAGGCTCGTCGACGTTTTGCGGAGGACTGAGCTCTTGTTGAGGCAATTGGTGAAATAACGTCGAGATCGGCGCGTGTCGGGGAGGCCCTTTCACGGTCAGATCCATCTCGGCTTCCTGAGGTCTGTCCCTGACGGTTAGGCTCGTGTCTCTGTCCACCGGGCTCGCACATATCCGCGGCGGCGAGCCGCATCCGCATTTCAGCCTGTCCGGCGACTTTTCGCAGGACAGCGAGTATCTGGAACATTGTCGCAACGTTCGAAGTCATATTGAAATATCGAGAAAAACTCGGCAACTTGGTCAAAGTTATTTTTAGACTGTATTCCTGCGGGAATTTTCGAATGTTTCAGTGCTTAGATTGAAGTTGGAAGTTCGCACTTTGTAATTGGTGCATTCAAGTTTGTGGGAAATTCGTAATTAATAGAAAAATCAGTCAGCTCGGTCAGAATTGGCTGGATCCTAAGTTTTTGAAAGAATTCTCTTTAGTTTTTCGGCGATTTTTTATGAACTTCTCAAAAACTGATAGAAAACGATGGTGACTGTTTTTAAGAGTGTTAACTTTTGCGAGGATCTAATTTCTAAGTGTATAGTAAATAGTTATAGTTACCCGTGAGGGGGCGGCAGGATTCTGTAATCTCTGCAGACGGACAATGGCGGAGTGGCGGGTATTTTGTCAGGGTTGGCCGACGTCAGGGGCGGCGGGTTGCTGGCAATGGTAGCGGCTGTGGAAGGTGGTGGTGGAGGCGGTGGCGGCGGTGGTGGCGGCGTCACTGCGTCTGGACGCTCCAAGGATGCAGTTGGGGGCGGCCGAAGGAGCAACGGCGCTGCACTCCCTAATCCCAAACATCGCATTCTCCATGCGTCCTGCAGCAGCTGCAGTCGCGCCTGCTTCCGCCATTTTGCACGCCGATTTTGAAACCATACCTAAAATCGCAAACATTCGCCCCTTAAATAATGGCTCCACACCATATTCCTCGGCTTTTTGTCATACGTATAATACTTATTTCTACCAGTTATCGGTATACTGCGGATCACTATGCAAGATACAAATTTTCTGCATTGATCGTGAGAGAATTATCTTTAATAATTCTAACAGTTTCGAATAATAGTATGTCCACGTTCTTCAATCATATTAATGTTTCTCCTGTTTTAAATTTGTATACGTACTTATTTTTGGCATGAATATTGTATAAAATTACGCAGTTTAGTCGTCCACGACACAAATGCCTTTATATTTTCAACAAATCTTTTGCCATTGTCCAGCTGATTAATTGAAAGTTTGTGTTTTTTCAGGATGCAGTGGATCAGCGCAGTGCACACCCTACACGAAAGCATCACTGTGGATTCTAATTAGAGCTCTTATGAGTTAACCGAGTAGACAAAAATTCTCCCGGTACTCGGGTATTTCATAAGATATATGAGTTCTGATATATGTTCAGATATATTCTGTTCACAGATAGTTCAGATATATGAATTCTAATCTGATGGTATAAAAATTGAAAAATAGAAGTTTATATAAAAATTATATAAAATATCGGCCGTTTCAAATATTTCATCTATCTCAGATATCATTCGAGATAACCGGGTAATTTTTGTATACTCCGGTACCTCATGGGTACCCGAGTATCTCGAAGGTTCAATTGAAATCACTATCCCTAATTCTAACACTTGGTGAAGCTGGTTGTGATGTTTGCGAAAGGCCACATGGTTTATAGCCGAAAGCCTTAACAGTAGAAGCTTCATACACGTGGATCTTCGTTAAATCGATTAACTACTCCTCGCTTGACACAGCTTTCATTAGACTGCGGACTGCTTTATGCAAATAGCAATGTTCATGGATTATTTTTCCAAATCCAGAATCAGTGGAATGTCTCTTCGACTAGATTAGGCGACGATCAGCGCTTGTTTATGCGGGAGAAAATTTTTATACGAAGATATGCATATCAATCGTATCACAACGGAGCGACAGCATTGAAATTGCGATAATAACAGTTCTCCGTGCTTTTGTCTGAAACGAAGTAATGGAACCACCGAAGAAATACACGTATATTCGACGAGCGCAGACGGTTCGCTGCATTACAACGATTGGACGAGTGCAACAGTCATGGTTCCGGGTTCCGATGCACGAGGGTGGATCGCGTTGCATTGCTAAAAATTTGATTAATGCCGAAAAATCTGGTTCTCGAGGTACGAGTTTCCCCCGACAAAATTCCTCAACGAATTTCTCTACCGCGCCTAGCTCAGCTTTATCGCGAATGCATAAAATCTAATAATCGCTGGATAATAATAACACAGAAATTTGTTGATCCGAGCGAACGATTAACAGCGTGCCATAAACGCAAAAATATCTGCGATATTTAATTCGTCGAATGCATTGCGAGATTTCAGTACCGACGCCGCACGACGCATTTTGTAGACGATTTACAGACGAAAGTAAGCGATTATCTCTGTGATCGATCATTATGATTTTTCGCAGCCCCGAAAGAAATCACGTCCGATCGATCCGAGTGTATACGGGTCACACGAGGAGCGGCTTCTTACGCGGCTGAACCCGGATCCCCGTCTATTAATTAATCGTAATCAAGGGCTGCGCGCATGCGAGTGTGTGAAGACGGGTTCGTTTTGTTCCGTGCCCGAATACCCGTCGAACTGATTAGCGGTTGATTACTTGCCCGGCTTAATGAACGTGAATTACCATTAACGAGACACCTCTAATTATCCCGTTAAACACTGAACGCTCCCTGAAATCCCGACGATCTTTTTCAGGGCCCGGGAAAGTCAGAGTCAACATCACAATCCGTTAGTGTCCATTAGTACGGACATCCCGTGCCTTTGTGAAAAACCGAAAAATCGTACGATAGTCTATCCGAGATCATTGTGAAGAGGATGATCTATCGTGACAAACGTAAAATGCGAAAAAATTGTTCAAACTTTCTACAGTCTTTCTTATAGTTTCAAGATTTTTTTTTTAGAGGAAATGGTTTGTTCAATGAGAAATGATATTCGAAAACATTCAATTTCGCGATGAGAAGATACAAGCTTGACCCAAGTGAGTGCAGGTATACTATTCTGCGATATATTTTCATACAAATCGTGTAGATTGAATTACAAACTCAAACTTCAAAATGGCACCGTAAAGGAAAACTTTTCCTCTTTAGAAAAATCCTGGATAGACCGTCGTTATGATTTTTCTCTTTTTCTTTTCAGTTCAAAGACAACAGGAGTTATCGACGAGACGTGCGTTTAAGAGGATGACCGAGGGGAATTTGTTTAATAGAAGTGATGCATATTAACCTGGACACGGGCTTCCGAGAGCGAGATTCGAAGTGCGACTTCTTCCCTCAGGAAAACGTCCGGATAGTGTGTCTTCTGGAAGAGAGATTCCAGTTCTTGCAGCTGTTGCGGTGTGAAAGTCGTCCGATTGCGTCTCTGCTTAAACAGAATTCAGAAAAGTGAATGACGATAAACTTGCATCGTTCCCGAAATCGTAGGAAAATTATTGCGACAGTTCTTCATGGACTGCGGAACTTTAGGCACTTACAGTGAACGCGATTTCTACGATGATGTAACGATAGAAACATTGTAGACAGTCTAGGTTTTACTTGAATTCGGTTGTATAAATGTGTACAGTCATTTCAAGAGACAGTCGTTTCATTCGACGATGAATTACGTTGATGGATTTCACTGAAATCGCTCATTATAGCAATTTCGCGTTAATTGACTCGATATTCGACGAACTCTGTTACTGTCACGCGTTTGCACGGCCGAAGTGTCTTTTGAGAATCCGATCAGGCTGAGATCAATCAATTCCTCGAACAATTTATGCGAATCTAGAGACGTCACTTCGTCACAAGTGGTCCAATAGCAAACGCGTTCCATTCTTTTGCTCCGTCGATCGGATACAATCCAGTTCGTTCACGATTGCCATGTTATTCGGCGGAATTGATATAATTAAAACTGGGTGAAGGTTTTGTCGCGATTATTTAGCATGGTTCTTCCAGAAGACAATCGTAAGTCGACCCAATTTCCGTCGCAGTTTAATCAATCGGTCCGGCGGAAATTTCGTGTCGGCAAAATTAATGAATAGGTGCTCTTCTTTTCAAGAAAACTTGAATATACTCGATACACGGCTGCTACGGACAAATTCGATTATCTTGTGGACACACAGTGATCTCTAATTGCCAATGGCATTTGCAATCGCAAAAATTCACGGACCGAGCTGCGCGTTACCTTTATCTCATCTTTTTGGGAACAATTTTGGACCACTCGTTGAGGGTTTGAAGGAGATTCTTTTTTTTTGGAGAGGAGTATATTCTAACTCGCTTATTAGAAAGAGTAGGAAAATTCTCTTAGGGGTAGTTGCTAAATGCGCGTTCGCTTATCATCGTCAATTCCTTTCTCAGATTCGACCACGCTCGTTGTCAAAAGAAAAGGAGTCACTCTGTAAGTGTTGATTCGTGGTACGTCTCTACTTCATAAATTTTTCAAAAATTTCCTACAACTTCTTCGTCAACGATAGAAAAGAAATGAAACATATCACGAAGCTCGCGCCACTCTCACAGATTTTCCGAATTTTCTGTCCGTTAGTTGGGTCTGTCAGAAAATAATTTTCTCGTAATCTCGACATACAGAGACCGAAGTAGAAGTGCGAATCCTTGGGGGATGGAAACTCGAGGACAAACAAAACTGGACGTAAAGCAGAAATTGTACCGTGCTGATCGGTAGGATCGCCGTGTAAACATGGACTGTAAATGAAAGGGCGGAAAGAAAAAGATACGAGAGGGAAACGTACACTGACCTGACGACGTCTTCCGAACATGTATTCGGTGAGGAGATCAGCCTGAGGGCCCAGGGGCGATAAATACGGGCCTGCCATCCCTTCGAAGCCTCTGTGCGCCGGGTTGTTCGCCAAAACTGTGTCTTTCTTGCGAATTTTCAGCTCGATTATTATCGTGTATGAGTGATCGATGCTCTTTTTTTTGTTTTTTCCCGCTGTGCACCGTCACCGGCGGAGGGACCAGTGGTCGTTTTATCGTTCTCGATAGGACGACGCCGAGGAAACTGAAGTCTCCTTTCGAGAGTTCACCCTCGATCAGCCCCGTGTTTCGCGGCGAAACGGGGGTCGGGTTCCGCTTCTCCGATTGGTCCGCCGGTTTTAGGGGCGGTGCCACCTCCATGGAGATAAGTACACACCCCTCTTGTGGAAAATTCACTAAATCGTACCGCGCAGAATTTTTCCTCCGGAGAGGGATGGTACTTAATTTTCGGCTTTCCAAGATTTTCCCTCGCTTTCGAGCAGCGTGCTAGCGCGCACTCGCCGCTCTGCCACGCTCTTCCTAATTCCACGCTTTTTTTCTCTCTCTCTCTCTCACTGTCTCTCTTGCTCTCTCTCTCTCTCTCTTACTTTTCCACCCAGGATTTTTTTTCTCTCGTCAGTTTTCCTCTCTTTTTTTTTATCTTTTAAACTAATTCGTTTCCTCGCTCCCGACGCAACATTGTTCCTTCTTTTTCATTATTTTTTCCTCCGCCGACGCGACGGCCGGGCCTCGGCGGGCCGGTTTTATCGAGTTTCGTTTTTTCCGCCGGGGAAACCTAGTTTCGATGCTGTACGTGGATTTTCGTTCGGTGCTGGCGGATAGTTATTAGGCTGTCGCTTATGGAACGTCCGGTTTCGAACAGCAGCGTCGAACAAACACGATCTTCTTGTAAATTATGGATCGAAGTAAGCCTCGTTCCATTCAGCATTATTCTGTCGACCAATTACAAGTCTCTTGATTGTATTACCGTAGAAATTGAATTTTTTTGTTGTTCACGTTCCTCGTTTATGAAATTGTAAATCTGCTCTACCATCGACGAATAGTGTAAATTAATTAACCGATATATTTTCACTTCTGAAGATAGGATTCTCTTCTGATTTTCTGAAATTGTTAGATTACAATGGATCCGTTTTTCTCGGTCCTGTTTCTATTACAAAAAGTGAAACGCCATGTTTCGGGGGGTATGTTCAAGCGGTGCACAGGATGTTTGGAAAACAAGTCGAAAAGCAAAGTTCTTGCTCTCCACCCTTGTCCGTCCCTTGTTAGAATATGCTTCAATTATATGATCTCTGAAAAGCTCTAATTACGAAATCATGCTCGAGAGTGTGCAGCTAAACACTCCAATGTCTATCTTCGATCATGATTACTCCATAATATTAAACACAATCAACCTCGAAACATTGTCTGCTCGCCGAAGAGTATTCGAGTAGAGCTTTATTTTTAATTTTATTAATAATCGTATTGATTGTCCCTGTCTCAATGCAAATCAATCTGTACGTACGTGAACGTGTATTGTGTAGAGCAGGATTTCAAACACTTAAATCCAGATCTACATATCGATTAGATAATCCAATAAATCGCATTATCAGGGACTGTAACATTCTGAATAATCGTATTACTTTTAAGAAACAATTACGTAGGATTATTGTACGTAATTCTTGGTTATTGTACGTAAATTCTTTTTTCTATTATGTAAACATTTATGTAAGAGATGTTTCTCGTCCTCGAGAAAATCGAGATTGAGGATTCGTCGCGTTCGCGTGATCCAGTCTACTGTGCACTTCCATATTATGCAGCCAGTAGAATTGGTCGGCGATGATCAGACGGCGCCAGCCGATCGCTATCTAATAGCCGCCACGCGTGTTCGCTGCACTTCCAAACTGGATTTACTGGAAAATGAAGCGTCGAACGGGAGAATGTTGTTCCTTTTTTCTTGTTTCTGCACGCAGAATTACCACTAGACGGCCCGTTTAACATCTACCGAACATTAAACGTGACCGACACGTGTTGTACATGTTGAATTTAATTCTATTCGAAAATACATAATCTGGAACCGTTTGACCGGCGCCGATAGGTCTAGCGTCAATCATTTTTACAATTTAAATCTCCAAATTTGAACTGTCGTTTCCAGAAACGGTGAAAGTTCAAACCGTTGGTCATTGATAACGTGGAAAGATGTTACGTTTCTGTTATGCGAGCCACGCTAATGTTATATTACGATTATTTTAGGAGGAGGAAGAAGCAGCAAGAAAAGCGAAAGACGTCACAAGAAGAAGAATAAGATGGATAAGACGAGGAGAACGAAGTCGTACAGAAGTGAGAGGAAAGAAGGGAAGAGAGAAGAATGGAAGGGAAAGGTGGGAAGAAGTGGAAGAATAAGGAGAAGAAGACTGAGAAGGTGGTGTAGGCGTAGCGTAGCGTAAGGCAGAAAGTGATGCTTGGTATTCGTATAGCGCATCAGACAGAGGCACATACCCCGAAGCCATGTAATTCATTACTAAAGCAATCTCACCCTGCCCTATCTCTGCCCCCTTTCCCCTCCGCGCTCTCCGCCTGGTACCTCTCGCCCCCTTTCCACCCCCTTCTCGCCCCTCGCACCCCTTGCAACCCCCGCGAAGCCTATCCACCGGGGTTGCAGAGAGTGAGTGCGCGGGCGCGCTCGCGTTATAATATAAAAAAAAGAAGAAAAAAGAAAGGGAGAGGAAGAGGGGGGGGGGTACGGGAGGGCGCAGGGGGAGGGGGTGGAGAGAGAGAGGAAAAAAAGGAAGAGGCAGCCGGATGAGGAAGGAGAAGGGCCCGAATAGAATAGCGCCCCTGACGACAAAACAAAATGAAACACAAAGCCGTGTTTTCATAATTAAAAAGATTGCATGCACTGAGTACAGTTCTCTCTTGCTCTCGCTTTTTCTACCGTTGCCGTTCTATGCTCGTCTCCTCTACGGAGCCTTTCTCTTCGCTACGCTGTATTTCTCTTTTTCCCTTTCCATCTGATTTTCTCTGTGATTGTCCGACCAGCCTTTCTTCCTGGACGACGCTTTCTCTCTCTCTCTCTCTCGTTCTGTACATCTCTTTTTCTCGCCCCTTCTCTTTTCATTTCACCCACGCCATTTTAATGATTTAGATATAAGCCCCTGCCCACGCCTAACCGCGTTTAGATTTATCGGGCCTCCGCTTCTGCCGCCGCCGCTGCTGTCGGTGTTTCACCGTCGACGCGGATCTCGCACGAATTCGGTAGAGATACAGTTTTGAATTCCTGCGATGCAAAGAAACGAGGCTTGAAGAATGTCGATATCGAATTAAGAGACTAGAGACTAAACTAATAATTACAATAGCATTTGTACCAATGTATTAGATCGTCTCATAAGTTCGTGCCGCTTATTGTTCTACCATTTAAATTTGTATACGAAGAAACTCTCGTCTATTCATCTCTTTTTCTAATCCCTTCGGGCCCTTATCGCTCTATGTTTATACAACGCAGCGCGGAAAGAATAAACATATTACGGACTTATGAGACGCTCTAATAGATAGCGCAAGACAATTGTGAAATGAAAGAATTATTCGGCGAATAAGGAGGAAACAGAAAAATATCTCCGATGATATGCGGGGGTATTGTAAAAGTTTTAGGATTTTTATTAAATGTACGACACGTAGGATGCCCTGTACGATATTCTCTAACGACGACAATAAGTACGACCAGAGGCTAATGGGTTTTCTTTCGTCGAGCACTCGCGTTGAAAGCGTTCCGACAAAGAAACACGCGAAATGAATATGTACCCGGACAGATACTAGAATGCATTAGAGAAATGGGTTAATTACCGCTTACTCTTTGAAACATCTACTGTTTTGTTTTCGCTCCTCGCAGGCCGGTGGGGCAGGGGCGGGCTACATACGTTACATTCGTTGAAAAATATAGTTCCACGTGAAATTATACTTCTGATCCACCTATTCATTACCCCCTAGATCACGTGCACAGCCTCCGCGGGTTCTATACGCGGGCATGCAAATATTTCAAATGCGCGTACATACAATTTCTTTTCATTCTTTCATATTCTACGCGGAATAAATTCCACTCCGAAATGAACGTCACAAGTGGTGAACAGAAATTCCGCGTGTTCGCGGGCTTCGTTCCAACGACAACGACGATATAATGATGCTTGTTGTGTGGCTTAACTAATTCCGTGATCTAGGGAGAAATTATAGGTAAACGTTTCTGGTTGTTCTAACTCGAACCGTTTCAATTGATTTTGTTTTTAAGGCGGTGTACGCTACTGTGCAAATTAGGGCTCGAATTAAAGCTGGCAGATAGGAATATTTAGAATTGTAGCAACATTCGAAATCGTTCTGAAAAATTGCGTAAATTGAGACTGTTAACTCGAAGTTGAGAATGTATTCCCACAGAAATTTTCGAACGATCGAGGGCTTAAATTAAAGTTGAATGTTCGCACTTTGCGATAAGTTGATATTAGACTGCGGATGTTCATGAAATTTGCGATTTTTAAGAATTATTTTATAAATGTTTAGTTGCATCAAAATTTTATTCTCAGTGGCCTTTGTAGATCTGGAACATATGTATAAAAATCGTACCAAATTCAATGTTATAGCATTTTTCGAACACTTCCGAAAGCCGTAAATGCATGAAGATCCGCAGTGTAGTGATCACGTAGAAAAATCATCAAATTCCGACCGCCAGCTCGGTGAAAATTTACTGGATTTTAGGGGTTTGCTTCGAATTGATCTAAAATATTTTACGAAACTATTCCCCTTAGCGTTACTGTTCGCAATTGTGAATACGAGAAGGTTTCAGGCATCGAACAGACAGTGAACGTATCGACGCGACGTGGTGATACTTAAGCGACGCGATGGCCAGTGGCCACATGCGCATTCACCGACGATTTATGGGGTTGAAAGGATCGCTTTACCTACAAGGGCACTTCTTTCTATTTATCCTCGGTCTTTTATCGGTCTCTTTGATTTCAACTTTCTATTTTTCTTCGGAAAACTCGTTCTGAAAATTTCACGTCGATCCGTTGCACGTATACAGCGCAATTGTTCCTTGTTTATTCTTAATCGATCCTGCTCACAATGAGATAATTATACTAAAATAGATGCTGTTAGTAAAAAAGATAAAAATTTCATCCCTTAACGACACGTTGAAACCAACATTACAATATTCTTATTAGTTGTTTCTAATCCTTTACTGTTTTACATTTCATCATAAATGTTCATCATAAAAGTTGTTACGAATATTTTCAGCTATTAGAAGCAATTGAAAAGAAATATTTGATAAATCCGTGCGGACCGATCGATGGAAATTTGAGTGGATGAAACGGTCCTCTGGTGTATTAGGGGTTCCATCGCATTCGGCGGATGATAGAAATCACATCTCGCTTTATTAAACATTTCGTTATATCGTGGTCCCGATCGGGAATGTTGTAAATGCATGAAATCCGCAGTCAATTTATAATTTATCGGGGAATTTCCTACTAAAGGAGGGTTAATTTCTGTTGCTCTGGCAGCGGCGCTTTTGTGTGAACGAATATTTCGACGAAACCGATAAACGACACTCGAAGCGGTGCGAAATAAACACTTCGGGCGATCGGATATTTCTGTGGGAGATTAATCGCGTTCGATGGCCACGTACGAGCGCGTGAGACGAGGCTAAAGATCGAATAGAGGGTACAAACGCGAGGTAGCTGTTAAAATTCAGAAAACGTAACGAACAGGTCCCCCGGTAGCGTGGAAAATTGTACAAATGAATCTCCAAGTTGCAAATGAAAATGCACGACGAGTTGCGAATGAAATATGTGCCAAGAAGGAGAAACAGTAGCAGTAAAAATTCAAGACAGTGCGGTTAAAAAGTAGTTGAATGAAAGAATAAATATACAGCGAATTGTGCGAACGGGTTTGTAAACAATTGGTGACAATGGGCAGGAGAGATCATCGATACGAATTCGCCGGGTCTGGCCGGGCAGGACAGGGACCACGCAAGAACCATTAGCTTCTATTATTACGGTCCTTCTGTTGAAGTCACCATACCATCCTCCATTTTCTTCTTTGTATTCACGTTGCGGGCAAGCAAGGACCCTCGATCCCTTTGCCTCACTTTCGATTCTTTATATTCTTTTCTTCGAATCTGTGAATCTGCGGCCTGTCACGCTGCGACGGTTCTCCTCGCCTTTATTATTTTTGTTTCTCCGCGCCGCGCACTTCCCGAATTAATCAACTACCGGTGTCCCTTTAATATGAAACGCCGATTCTTCCTTTGTCCTCGAGTATTCCTCGTCTTCTTAGCCCCGGATCAGTCGTCGTCTATCGTGCGTGAAGAGTTACGAGACCGAATAAAAACACGAATTACAATCGATCTGTTTCGTCGAGATCGCTATACGAGGATCTTAGTGCAAAACGGCTGATTTTTTAAATTGTTTAATTTCTTATTCGATCGATCGATTCGACTGGTAGAATTTTATTGAAAAATACCATTTCTGACCTTGTATGATCTTGAACATCGGCCTATCGAATTCGTTTTAGCACACCATTTCATAAAGAAATACTTAGCATTCCATTAAAAAAAAAAAATGGAGGTCACCTTCATTTCTAACAAGGCAGATAACAAGAAACAGTATAACTTTCTTCTCTTCAATTTTCTTCGAATCACAATAACAGTTTTCGAAAAAAAAAAACGCTGGTTAATAATGACGTACAGTACACACAATAAAACGTTTTTCTTCTATCACGTAGATATGTAACAATTACATGCTAAGATAAAATTATTGGTCATCCCGTTTCCTCAAGGGATAATGAAAAAGCCAATTTCTTGCTAACCAGAATAAGTTTTATAACATTTTGTTCAATTTGCGATTCTTCCGGCAATTTAAACATCCCATGCTCGTAGAATTTCTGTTTTTCCATTAGCAACAACTTTACTCGAACGAAATTACTTTCCGAACCTAACTGGTTGAATTAAGTGAAAAAAAAACGAAGGGTTGTCCGAGAGGGTTGTACCGAGAAAAAAGCGAACGTCGAGCGAACCCGTCATCGGCGAGAAGGTTGATGACAATCGCAAATGAAAAAGTTTCGTTTCGATTTAATCCGGTTGAACGGATGACCTGTAGATCCTAGTGCCTCCTCCTCCCAGGCCTCCACGATTCCCAGCCCCAATTCCCATCCCTCTGGCATCCCGTGCCTCTCTCTCTCCTGTCCGATGCCCTTGTCATGACGGTTTCCTAAGCCAGACGATTACTCATCATCCCCCGACTAGTTGTACAACAGAACGACTACACTGACGAGGTTATTTTAATCAACGAAACCGCGTCCTCCCCCTTACTACCACCCCCGCGCGCCGCCATCGTCATCGCCATCGCCATCGCCATCGCCGGGCGACTCTCTTCCAACTCCGGGCTGCCTCGCCAACCCCCTTACACAACAAGAGTGCACATGAAACCATAGTGCTACCAGGGAGATCAACAGGACCGAGCCAGACAACCGGATGTTATCATTTCAACAACATTTCTCTCCATTGTGCCGTGCCGCGCCGCGCCGCACCGTCTCCCCCAACCCCTCGCTTCTTTAATTGTGTTCGAGAGACACCAACCCTTGCTCGGTAGACATTTTTCATAGTAATTCGTCAGGATTCCTTTGTCGGACGTACATGTTGTATTCGGTGGAAACAGAACACAGGATCCGTGGAATCTGATTTCATTTCGACCCTGCCTTGTACGCCTATTCGATCTTCCGGTTTATCGTCTCATTTCGAGAGTGTGCGCTCGTGCGGACCGCGGATTTTACGCGTTTACAGAGCTTAAGGTTGTTTATTTAAATTCTGCGCATACGAAAATATTCGTGTCGATATTTCAGCCACAGTTATCCGACGTTGTTTCAATGCGGTATTTTCCGTTTTGCAACGGTTAACGTTGTAAACGAACGAGAACTCGGTCTTTTGGAAATTTGATTTCCGCAACTTCAATCTTTTAATATGAAAGCTTTTACGTTGTCTTTTTGTACAGGTTGACGCATTCGTGATCCCTGAATTGATTTATTCAAACCGCCCAATAATTTCAACCAAATAGGCAAGTTGAATAATAAAATTATTCGCTGCTCTAAGTATAAGTAATCTTGCTCGAAAGCGTAGAACGAGTGACGTTGAAAGTTTGTACGTCGACAGTGTTGGTTCCACCGTGTGACGTATGTAGGTAGTGTGCTCTCTAAGAATAATTGTAAACAAATAGGCAAGTTTAACAATAAAATTATTCAATAATTAAATTATTGAATAATTAAATATTCAATAATCAAATGATTGAATAATTAAATATTCAATAATTAAATGATTGAATAATTAAATATTCAATAATTAAATTATTGAATAATTAAATATTCAATAATTAAATGATTGAATAATTAAATATTCAATAATTAAATGATTGAATAATCAAATATTCAATAATTAAATGATTGAATAATCAAATATTCAATAATTAAATGATTGAATAATTAAATATTCAATAATTAAATGATTGAATAATTAAATATTCAATAATTAAATTATTGAATAATTTTTTATTGAAAAATTTTGGCGCCTCCGCTGGCGATAGTGCGCGTTACCCAGGTCGCTGCTCTAAGTATAAGTAATCTTGCTGGAAAGCGTAGAACGAGTGACGTTGAAAGTTTGTACGTGTTGGTTCCACCGTGTGACGTATGTAGCTAGCGTGTTCTCTAAGAATAATTGTAAACCATCCAATAATTTGAATCAAGGCAAGTTTAACAGTAAAATTATCGAATAATTTTTTATAAAAAAATGTTAGCGCCTCCCGCGTCGCAAATCGCTGCTCCAAGTAACCTTGAAAGTGGTGGTTGTCTGAAAGTTTGTACCTCGACAGAGCTCAGTATGTTTTTGTAGTCCGCATAAACGGGTTTAAGGGAATTAGAGTGGGCGGATGCGTGGTAGGTGCGAGTCCTGGTGGGCTCATCCAATCTTTGTCGGAGTCGGATCACAAAGGTTTTTTTTTTTTAAACTCGTCCCTGCCGAGCTTTATCCGCCTCTCTCTCTGTGTGGATGGTAGCGGTAGGTAGCGCGGCGCTCCGCTACCGAACGCACCACCGCGAGACCACTACCACAAGCATCACCACCGCCACCATCGCCACCCCTTGGCTCTCTCTACCCTCTGTAAGAGTAAGAAGAGGCCAGTAGAGGGAACAGGCACCACCAGCCACCGGTACTCTATTCATTTATGCATTACCGTAGCGGAGCCCCGTGCAGAAGGGCTGCGCAGGCTCGCGGTAGGGGTTGCGCGGGGGCGGATTATAGGGACCAGGGATTGTGATAAGGGTGGGGAGGTGGGGGCGGGGTGGACGGTAGAGGCAGACTCTCGAGGAGAATCGAATATAATGCAGCCTCCGGTCCGCCGTTTTTATGAAATGCATAAATAAACGAAGGCGAGGGACGATTCTTCGTTTTCACGGCAAAAGGAGATTAAAAATCTCCGCCTTTTGTCCCGGGGATCCCACCCCCTCCCACCCCCCACCGTCATCCCCTTGTCTTGTCTCTCTTCTCTCTCTCTCACTCTGTTCCGCGGCCAAGAAATGTTTTTTCTTCCCCCGTGAATGCCACCCCTCGATATTACAATTTTACCCGCGTATATTCCATTCTCCTCTCGTTACCGCCCATTATCATGGTCCAGAGAATGAACGTGCGCCTCGACGAATCTTTAATTATTGTTTCGCGTGAAAATCATTATTTTCCGCGTCGGATAGTAATTATTGATTCGGATCTTTTTCAACGTACACCGCGCGTCGTTTTAACGTTACATGATAATAAAAATAAAATAATTCCGGCGAACTTGTCGATTTGGAATATGCTGTCAAGGTCACCATTCCTCAAACACCTTTGAAGTTTTTCTGTCGGTCGGCTTGGCGAGATAATTGCCAAACGCTTGCGAATTCAAACCCAGTTTGTCGAGAACGCTCGAGGATTTGCAAGTACAGTCTCTTTTTTTTGCGAGGAGTGGCGACCTTGACGACATGTTTCAAGGTCGTTGGAGTATGAGGGGAGAACCCGAAATAATTGTCATTGCTACTATAAAATAACACACACATTGTTTTGTGAATGGAAAGGTAGAAACAATTCGAACGTTTTCATGTTTTGCGAATACTTGCACTTGTAAGGATTCCGTTCAACATTTATGGACACATTGGCCACTTTACAGTGATCTCGAGTAATTTACGAGATTAAAAAGTGAGAGGACATTGATCCCTTCTGCTCCACAATTCCATTGGGCGGATATTAGGAACGCCCTTTTGGATTTTAAATAGGTTCAATGTCGCGCTACGACCAATTTGTTGATCCTGTTAATCAATTTGTTAAATATTCTCACCTCGCAAGTGGCCCAAATGAGAAATGAGTCACGGCGTATGCCATTGGGGTTGCCGCATTTCATGCGGATTTTTAATTGTTAATGACGAAGGCGAAATCGCAATTTTTCAATTCTTTCAATTCTTCAATTTCGACTTATATCGTGGTGGAGAACCGTCCCTTAAATTTTCTCGCACCTGTAGTCGCACGCCCTGTAGAATCCGCACTCTGGCGACAACAAAATACATAAATAATACATAAAACACATAAACAAAATACATAGATAAATACAATATTGTAAGCGAACGCTTGCTGGACAAAACTAGCTCAACATCCGTTAACCTCTTGCCGGATTTTAACGAGTCAGACTCGTGACGAATGTTACGCCTTTCTTTTTGGATGAAATGAAATTTGATTTGTTTGTAATCAATGTTTCAGCATTGAAATCAACGTAGCAATACAAAAAATATATGTATCCGATTCTGTTCTACGACATTTTTGGGGATGAAGACGTTTCAATCACTGTAACCGTAAAGAAAATGGTACGGCAAGGGATTAAGATCGCGTCACAGCGATTTTTTCGGCGGTATATCGCTTTCGGTGTATAAGTATTATCGAAGAGCAGGCGAGTTTCGCGTAACACACGGGGGGGACAACGCAACGCGGTGTACAGAAAGAAAATCAGGCTTGAATGTACGTGTATTTACGGCCGCGTTGTACAACAATGACTGTGTATGGGTGTTCTTGCGCGAGCGTGGAACGTAACGAGGACGAAGAACGCAGCAACCTCTTCTTCGTCTCCTTTCTTCGGCTCTCTTGGCTTGGTTCCTGGCCTTCTCGCCCGTGTGCCGTTTCTTTCTTTTTTTTTTCTCTCATTCCAGTGTTCTCTCTCTCCTCTCATCGTTCCTTCCTTGTTCTGCTTTTTTTTTTATTGCAAAATCGTAGGGCAAACAGAGGGAGGAAGAAGGGAAGAGCGAGGGAGGGAGGAACGAGAGGTGTCCATGCGTGGATTTTCGCATCGACACTCCCGTAGACGCAGCTCGGAATCGCCTCGATGACGTTAAAAGGAGACTCGATAAACGGGCTGCATTGTCGCATCGCGAAGAAAAAGGTTTCCTGCCTCTTTTCCCTCGCCTTTTTTCTCTCTCTCCTTTTCTTTTTCACTCGGTCTCTCTCTCTCTCTCTCTATCTCTCTCACCCTGTCTTTCCTTTTTTTTTATCAGCTACTTCGCGCACAAAAGTATACTTAATGAAAATGGCTTCCTCTCGGTACACTTCGACACGGGAAAAGTGATTTCCTTATGACAGTGTGACAAGGGGGATCGACAGCTGACATTCTCTTCTGCTGAGGGAATCACTTTAGATAATGTCTCGTGGTTTCCGCTTTTTCTCTTTTTTTTTTTCTTATTTACAACAATTATTTACAGCGACGAGGAACGACGCTTTCGAACTGTACGCGAGTTTCGCAGACCGGTTCAGAGAAACGAAGTGCTGGAAAATGTTCTTGAGGAATTTAGAAATTCCATTTTTTTTCCATTCGAAGATATCCCTCTGCGCTGCCGTCTGTCGGTGGCCGAAATTTTCTATGATGTTCGGGAACGTGCCAATCGTTCATTGAAAATTGTCTAATCTTTTAAATTTATTTACTCTAATAAATTATCTAATGTTTATAGCACATTGTGAACTTCACAGTTTCAGTGCGTATGTATACAGGGTGTCCCACCCGATTTTGGAAAAATGTTTCAGCGGAGGCTTGAACGGTATCGAGTGGAGAATATTCTGATGTTATTAGTCTTTTCGTGAGTGGACTTTGTTTGTTTTTTTAATGGAATAAGGTATTTTTTAATACATCAATCGATGCAGCTGGACATTCGTTATAAAAAGTACTATGTATGTCGAAAATTATTTAAATTCTTAAGGCATAATTACTGTAAACATTAAATAAGTTTTAATTAAGTAACTTTAAATCGAAATATCTCCTGAACTACTAACTTTTCGACATACGTTCTGCATCGATTGATGTTTTAAAAAAAGTTGACCTTCATGCGACCTTTACGCATTCACGTAAAAAAAAACTAATAACATCAGAAAAAATCGGGTGGGACTCATACCTCAAATGTAAAACAAATTAATCCGATCAGAAAGTAGAAATTATCAGTTAACAAGAGCAACCACAAAATTTTCGAAATTAAGGACCAAGTTCAGGACGACAAGGGCTGGCTAACGTTTCGCGTAATTTCCAGGTGTCGGTGTACAAAAGCGACAAAATGGAGGCGCCGTTCCGCGGCGAGGTGCGGGCGTAAGGGATGAAAGAAGATGCATCGGTACGCCAAACATATGTGAGTCCACATCCTGGTGGAAGAAACTCAGAGGAAGACCGGGCAGCGACAGTGTCTCATTACCAAAGGAAGCGTTTACAAGGTAACATCGATTTTTCTCCAACCCGTGTCAATTAGACGCAAAGAAATTCTGAGGAACAAATGCGGTTACTAACACTCTGGAACGAGTGGGGGTTTCCGTATCTAACGCAAAATGTTTTACAATTTCCAGGTGTCGTTCTAGACGACAAGGACCGGTTCACACAGAGGGGTGCAGGTGCGAGGGATGAAAGAAGGCCCGCGCAAATACACGAAGTAAACACATAATACATACATAATACATGTATGTATTGTATATGTATATAATATATATACAATATCTGTATATATACCTTTAGTTAGGAAAGATAGAGGAAGAGGAAGAGGAGACAGAAATGTGGAAAGGGGTTGACGTCGAAACGAACATTGTGCGCACGCCATAACGTAGCAATAACAGTGTTCCATTATATGTAGGTAGACAGGAGGGTGGGTTGGGAGGTGGGCAGAGGAAGAGAGGAGAGCAGGGTGTGTGCGGAGGGGGAGAGAGGGAGAGAGGGGGAGGGGTGGCTGGTGGTGGTGAGATTGCAAAACATGCCTAGATTAATGTTTTCTCATTCCACCGACCGCTTGTACAACGGGTACACCTCCATTCCCCCTCGCTACTGTGATTCGTTCGCCAACCACTACCCTTCCTAAGCCACGTTTCCACCCCAGAATTACGCTAGGCTCTGTCGCGTGACAATGAAAACTAGGAATTGCATTGCGTTTCTACCTTTCCATAACTACCCCCTTCGCCATTCGGCCCTCGCTCCCCTCGAGACACCGCAACCACCACCCATTTTCTTCGTTTCGACCAACCCCCTCGTTCACCGAGACACCAACCCCTTTGCTCTTCCTTCCGCCGAACCCCTCTGCTCTCTCAATTATATATTTCTAATACACCGCGAACTCGGTGTTCATTAACGAGTTTTGATCTATAATGATCCATCGCACACTTCTCACGCTGTCCGTCTACTTCTTCGCACGTTTCGCGTTGCAACGAAATGAAATCAACGCGCTCACCGTTGGTAGTTTTCCGCCATGTCCGTGTATTTTCGTAGTTTGGTGGCGTCGGTGTGCATATTCTGTGCCGTTCTATCGATCGGGATCGTGGTTACGAGGTTTCGCAATTCCGTTGCCATCGGCGCGGCCAATAGAAATTTTCATTAGGTTTAATGAAAGGTGTGATGGCGGCGGTATCACCGGGGCCGGAGATGGCTGGCCGAAAGATGGGGGTATATTTTTCTTTATTTGACATCGGTGAGCACAAGCTGGCAGAAACATTGTTCGAAGGTACGAATAGCGACTAACTTTTCTCCAGAGAGTTTCTCCGACGAATACAAGCTCAGTCTAGGGGGGCGTAATCAATGAATGGACCAGGCGGACAATCCTTCTGTTACAAAAGCCTGACATTTTTCGGCTTTTCAGTGTCATTACCATAATAATGCGAATAAAAGGGAATTCTCGGAGTCCAGACTAGTCTCCTTCGCCCCCGCCAACCCTGCAACCCGCCGACCGCCCCCGTTCACCTTCAGCCCCGGGAAACGATGGTACTAATGAATAGATTTTTTCCTATCTTAGCCATGCCTCGCTCACCAATCAATATGATAACGCAGCTTTCTTCGCGTTTACACACGCGAGATCCTCCGATACGCGACTCTTCGTTTTCGAGAAATGTAATTTACAGAAGCAGCATTTCTTCTGGCTGAACCGTCAGAATTATTCTGTAGACTCCTCCCGATGCGATATATTTTTTCCGTAATGTCGAAAACATTTTAACGTGCTTTGATACTCGCTAACAATAGTTTTAGCGTTGAATAAAATTTGTTGCATCCGATCGTAAGTCGTCACGTTGGTAGGGCTCTTCCTCGAGGTACAGTTCAAATTTCACGCCGATCGATCCAGTACTTTCTTCTTGGTAAAACGTTAAAGAGGTTCGGAACGAGTTTGCAACTCGAAACACCCAGTCACGCACACTTCAACAATTGGTAATTTCGAAAATATTGTAAATTCCAACTGGAAACTTTACATTGCTGGAGAATCGAGCCAGAATCAAGATTCTGCAGAAAAGAAAAAGTTGAATATTTTTTGCAAAGGGAGGATATTTCGCTTTCGAAATTTCGAAAATATAAATTCCAACTCGAGATTTCACGTAGATAGTCCTGCGGAATCGAGTCAGAAGATTCTGTAAAAAGGGTTGAATATATTTAACGCAGAAGGGAGGATATTTCGCTTTCGAAATTTCGAAAACATAAATTCCAACTCGAGATTTCACGTAGACAGTCCTCCAGAATCGAGTCACAAGATTCTGTAAAAACGATTGAATATTTTTAACGCAGAAGGGAGGAAATTTCGCGTTGAATGTGTGAAATTTCGAAAACATAAATTCCACCTCGAGACTTCACGTGGACAGTCCTGCAGAATCGAGTCAGAAAATTCTGTAAAAAGGGTTGAATATATTTAACGCAGAAGGGAGGATATTTCGCTTTCGAAATTTCGAAAATATAAATTCCAACTCGAGATTTCACGTAGACAGTCCTCCAGAATCGAGTCAGAAGATTCTGTAAAAAGGGTTGAATATATTTAACGCAGAAGGTAGGAAAGTTCGCGTTTAATAAAATTTCGCCGAGCACGCGAGACGGGTAACGAGAGTAGTAGAGTCGCGGAGGAAATGTATGTCTCGTCTAATTACGGTTAAGAATGAAGCGCAGGGAAGAGCAGGAAGGTTGTTTATCGAAACTGAGGAGATATTGAGATATATGCACGGCGTCAGCACAATGTGAATGGCTGCGGCAAAAGAGAGAGAAGGTCCCGGGGGACGTGAATAAGCGTGTCGACTCGATCGTATGAGCCAGTAAATGAATTACCGATAATTAGAGGACGGTTTTACGAAGAATGGGGAAATTGGATGCGCGCCTTTCTGAATCTTTGTTAATCAGTTCCATTTTGCAAAGCATCACTGCCGCAGTTCCCTCGACGACTGAATCGAGAATTCCAGGGCCGCCATTGCTAACGGAATTTCTTCCCGTCGCGTCGCGTCGTCGTCGCGTCGTCCTTCGATGCAAACGCTGTGCACGTTCGCTAAATAATTCGGCGATCCTCCACGTCGATCGTAAACTTCGTTCCAGGATCGAACGTTCGCCATCTTGTCGGGCGATCTGCCATTTTGTAGATCCATTGGGCTTTACATTCCCCTGATCCGCAAAATAATTTTCTTCCACAAAAAACATCAAGCAAACCTTAAATACGAATCGAAATATTTAAACGAAAAACCGGAATGTTATTTAAAAAATTTCACTACAATTATCCTCGCGGAACAAACACAGCCGATCGATTCTCGATCTTAATTAACTATAAACCGGTAATTTTATAGAGTAATAATAATTTCGAATATCGCCGACGAAACTGGCAGAGTTAAAGAGTGAGAACCACGAGCGTTTTATGAATTCGCGAGGCAAATCGTTAGAGCGACAGTTGTCGGCGAGGCAGAAGTGGATAAAAATGCAGGAGAAAATTAATTAGCACGGTGAGACGGTAATTAAACGGATAAAAAGCCATTGGCGAAATAATTTTAGTTTATCGCGAGATTGCGGCCCTGGAGAGTAGATCTAGCTCGGTCCGCATCCGCAGAAGGGTGGTTTTAATTACCCCTTCCATTACTGCAAAACCAACCCCGTTAGTGGATTCATTTAGTCACATTACCAGACCTCCCATTCCTCTCCCTACCAATCCCCCTCTTTCTGTCTTTCTCCTTTCTCCTTTCTCCTTCTCCGGCTCTTTCGCTCTTTCTCTTTCATTCATTCACCGAGCGGTTGCCGCATGTTTCAAACCAATATTCTGCTTCTCTTTTCGACTTCTTAATACAACTTTCTGTCTTCGTATGCGCTCGCTGCTCCTGCTCGATGCAACTCCCGCCCCCTTCTCTGCCTCTCCCGTGATTTCATTACTTATTACCGTCAATTCTTTCATTATTACTAGACAGGAACGGAATAAACAGTTTTTTTTCCTTCTTTACTAATTTTACTAAATTGAAAATAATACTGTCACCGAACCCTCTTACTGCTTCAATTCGTACGTACCCATTTTGCTTATAAATCCATAAAATCCGCGGTCTATTAATTATTACCGCAGATTCTTCATTATAGAATTTTCCACCGCGATCGTGGACCTCTTAATTAAAAATCTTCTTGTAAAAAAGAATAAATAGTACCAGGTTTGAACGTTCAAACTTTGTCAATAAATAAATGTTATATAAACATAGGTCATATTTTTTGTTAGAACTTTTCAATGATGCTGTATGCGACGTGTCGCGACGGCAACACCGAAGGTAAACGTGCCTCGCCGACCCTTCAGCGGATTAGGCGACATACCTGAAAAATGTTTTTACCACCCATAAAACGCATATGGATCGACTGCGAATTTAAATTAGTTTATGACCACCGTACCCCAACAGATGGACAGACCCACCGAAAACGACGATCGAAGACAATGAAAAAGACCTTCCTGACAGTTTTCCCACTCCTCAACCCAAAGTCCTTCCGATGCACCCACGTCCAATTAACAAACGTTACATCTCCCCACTCAAATACACCCAAAATAACCGAGGTGACGACGGACAAGACACGACGAGACTGAAATAGAACAAATCTGAAATCGAAATCAACAACTTAAACGTAGCCACTGCGACCAGAACAATAAAAACGCGAATAGTGTACAAGTCTAATAAAGTGTCTACGTGCAACCAATTATCAGTCGTACAAATTAAGGTGCTCAATATCACTTCATATTGAGAGAGGACAACGATCACCATCGCTGTATGTTTACACATTTTTCTTATTTAGAGCGTATACAAACCACGTAATTATCTGGTCGTTAGCGTTTCGCATTAAAATTTTCTTTCTCAAAAGACGTGTGCTTCAATCGGGACGAGCCTAATATCTGCTAACGACCTTAATGCATGCACTGAAAAATATATAGCTTCATGCGCTACGATTGACACACTAAATACATTTCAATATTTCTTGTTGCAGCGAATTCGCGTTCCATCGAGTCTTCCGGATAATTCAAACGAGATTTCCCGCGGCACGGATGATTAATGAACCGGTAATCGAAGCCTCGGGCAAAGCATATTTCCGGAATGGCGGATCTTGAGACACGGCCATCGGGGGGAACCCGCGCGGCGGCGACGGCGCGGCGGCGGTCGCATTCAGAAGTTGTTCGAACGTATTCAGAAGTGGTCAGCAAAGTGAATAAGCGGAAATGCATTGGTTAATAGGTAAGCAACTGTGCTCTCTTTCCGCGGTAAATACATAAAGTAGATTGGAGAATATCGGACTAAGAGAGAGAGAGGGTAGAAGATGAAAAGCGAAGCTATTGAAATAATCAGGACAAAGCAGGAGGAATCCGTGTTCGGTAGATCCCGTGGCTAGGTGGATCTGTGGATCAGTGGATCGGCGGATCACTGGATCTGGGAAAACAGGATAGAAACGGATGAGAGAAAACGAGAGAGAGAGAGAGGGAGAGAGTTTCCAGAAGGAACAAGGAAATTCGTGTGTTTCGAGAACTTGTAACCGTGCTCCCGAAGTTGCTCGGAGGCCGAGTAATTAACGATATTTCAGGGGTAATTAAACGCATCCAATCTAGCTGAAGGGTTGGCTGGTAAAGGCCTTCGGCTTCAGAAGTTCGAAGATGGTACTGCTCCCGAGGAAACCGCATTTTCTATGCACCCTTTACCCTCCAAGAAACCGCTCTGTTACCGGCCATCCCTCCTATCTTGCTCTCCCCATCTTTGTCTTCTCCTTTCCACCTGATTCCTTCTCTCCTATCCACGCGTCTCTCTCTCTCTCTCGCTCTCTCTCGCTCTCTGTTCCTGCCCCGATACGTGTCGCTCTGCTCAATGGCTATCGAGCACATTCCCGATACGATCGTCGTTTAATTCAACTCTCGTTTCACTCTTCCGCTGCAGCCCGGATCCACGTTGTGCCCGCATCCGAACGGACCTGATAACGCTCCGAAATCCGAAAACTCGGCGATTTCGAAATACATTTAATGATAGGCTCGCGCGGTCAATCAGCGACGATAGGATTTCGAGAAGAAACGTTTAGCACGTCCGCGTGCAGTAGGAAGTTTTTTTTTTAATATTCTGATCGACTTCTTTTCGGTACTCACGAACATAGTAATTTTCTGCGATTCTCTACGATTGATTACTGTGGCCCAGCGACCAAATCAATTCGATAGAATAGGGAGAAACAGATCGAAAGGCGGGATGCGTTATGGCATACGTTCGCTGTTAAGGGCACGTGACCGAGTTTTGCACCGCACTCGAGTAGGACAATGCTGAAAACCCTTCGGAGGCGTGTACTCGTGCAGAGTACAGAGTACTATAGCCGAAATGCTCGTTCATTTCTACTGTTCCACAGGCGCGAGTGCAAAATTCAATTTTCGTGTTTCATGATTTTCGCTCGACTCTGTGGATCTTTGTGCAATATAAACATTGTCTAGCTTAACCCTTGTGTCGGTAATCGGGTACCAGGTTTGTGATTAATTTAGTGTAAACTTTTTATTTATAACTAGTTCTAAAAAAAATGGACTTGCACCACTTTAAAAATGAACGGTCCTAAATATCAAAATTATTGAAGATTTTATGTTCTTGATCATTATAGATTAAGAATAAAAAATATACAGAAATTTTTATTATTGACATAAGCGTTAATTGCATCGAACTAGAGTGAGCTATGGATTTATTTAAATATTTTATAACATACTTCATGCGTGAAATAACTAATGTACTGGTAGAAGATGGATCGAAATTGTATCGCTTTGTAATTGCGTTGAATTGAGGAGATCGTGAAATAATGTTTCTAAGCGAAATAACAGCGTTATGCGAGAGCTGGCCAGATTGTTATTCGACACTCGACGGGCACAAAGGAACGATTCTTAGGCAACGCGTAAACGATAACTGGTGGCGTGCTCCGAGACGGCTGTTAAACGTTAACGAGACCGTAAATAGAACAACACAATGTAGAGAGGCTTGATTAAAATATTAATTGAGGTGGAAATAATGATTCGTTGCGGCTCGGTGACTGCAGAGCCCCCTCTCCCCCCCTACTCCGTGTCTACTTCGCATCTTTGATTTTTTAATATAAGCCACTGAATAGATTTTCAGTCCTGATCAATCTAACCAGTGTTTCGTGATCCTTGATTACGGAACCGATGTTTGTTCGTTCGGTCATTCACAATAGGTTATTGTATATTCCACGCAAACATCCCCCGCTCGCGGAAATACCAATACGTACGTACACACCGTGCTCCTCTACGCGAAATACACGCGAAATAAATGAAAATATATTTTCCTTCGAGAAAATTACAATGAATCAATCGTGAAATACAGTAGAGACTCCCGTATCCGAACTAAGGGGGGAGACAAAGGTGGATAGTGGAATTTTCGGATGATAGAACAATTATTTTTTTTGCATTAAACTTCATTTATCCAAGTAGAAATGAAGAAAATTGACGGTTTCTTTCAACACCTAAGGGTCCCATATCTTTTCAGCCGCTAAGTCACATAAATTTATTATCGTAATCTGCGTAGATCTGTGATTGTAGATTTCTTGCTAATTTCGTTGCGCTTTCACCACTTTCAAGATCGTTAATTATTTTATACTTCTCTTCAATAGTTAAAACTACACGTTTTCGTTTACTTGACATTGCGATACCGTTCTCTACTTCAGACTGAATTGATTAACACATTGTGCTAAATACGTGATATGTAGACAGCGGATCATTTGTAGCAAAATCGAGTAGATGAAATTCAAAATTGTCGGAAAATTTAAAAAATTTAAGTTGTCAACATTTCTCATCTGTTCAGATCAATAAGTGATGAAATAACATTCAATTTCCTATTTCTTGCAATCGATGAAGACAATTTTTATTTTGCATAAAGATCTAAGAGTGATATGTAAACACCGCTACGAAACGTTGTGCGGGTAACAGAACGTCCGTGTATTCGAGTATTCGTGTAATGGGGGTACAGATACGGGAGAGTCTCTACTGTAATAACATTTCAACATTGTTCCCCTCCGGCTCCGAACGTTTCTAAATAACAAAATCCACGACCTAGACCTGCACACGATTCGGACCAGTTGATTAATTCGCGGAATGAAAAAAAAAACAGAGTGAGCGCGGGGAACATAATGGAAATTAAAACGCGTACAAAGGAACGCGCGCGAGAGAAAAACAAAACAAACAAAAAAAAAGAGAAGGGAAGAAGCCTCGCAGATCGCATCAGATTCTCGATTACGGTCCGAAAATACGAAATAATAAAGCGTCGGAGAGGCACGGGCGCAATGATGCGCCCCGTAAGTCAGCAGAGCATGTGCAGCGTATGCGATTAGTTTTCATAAAAGGTGATTTTAATGGAAGCCCAACTGTTCCCCTGAGTTTTCAACAGCCCCCCATGTCAATGACTCCCTTTTCAATTGTTTACCCTGCGCCACCAACCCCTCTATTCGCTCCACAATAGCTTATAGATTACATCAGGAGATTACTATTCAAATTCTGTTTTCGTTCGGGTGCTTTTATGCGAGCCGGGGTTAAAAAATGGGACGCTGCAATTAATCGTTGTCCGATCCATTAAAAGTCAATCCAATTTCAGCCGGCGTGCACACAATGGTTACGCGACAAAACGACAGGTTTACAATTTTATTCATTGTACCGCTCTTCCCTCGAAAACGCGTCCGCCATCGCGCCGATCGGAAAATTCATTTACATGCTCGCGGGCCTTTTTTTTGTTTTCTTTTTTAACGCGTCGAACGTCCATATACCGCCGAAGCTTTTTAAACAACGTCGTGGCCGCGACAACGGGCTGGTCTCGAGAGCATGTCGGTGAAATTATGTCTGGTACAGTAACATTGTTAATTAATTTAAATAATGCATTGTTGTTGTCCTCCTTTTTATCGGTGGCTACAAGTGCCTTTGTTGTATCAGCGAGTATCATTGGTATCTACGATTCCAACAAAATTGTAAAATTATTCGACAACATTGTTACAGTTGAAATTATTAAACATTTTTATCTTTATGATTTTTCAATCGATATCTAAGCGGGATTTTAAAATAATTTATGTACGGTGTCTATAGCTAGGTCTTGAGACGATCTCGGTAAAAATAAAAAATGATCGCACAACGTACGCTAAAATAATAAAATAGTCAAAGTGATTTAAGCAGTGGTACGTGATTAAGATGTTTGGTATATTAAATTTCTATTTGATGACGCGATTATCACGACTAAGCAGCAAGTATCTCTGTTGTATCAACGAATATCACTGGTATCTACGATTCCAACAAAATTGTAAAATTATTCGGCAACATTGTTACAGTTGGGACGAGTGTGCTCGAAATTATTAAACATTTTTATCTTTGTGATTTTTCAATCGATATCTAAGCGGGATTTTATAATAATTTATGTACGGTGTCTATAGCTAGGTCTTGAGACGATCTCGGTAAAAATAAAAAATAATTGCACAACGCTAAAATAATAGAATAGACAAAGTGATTTAAGCAATGATACGTGATTGAGATGTTCGGTATATTAAATCTCTATTTGATGACGCGATTATCACGAGTAAACAGCCCGCCCCATAGGAGATGATTAAATGAGCCAAGCCACAAGTGGTCTGACACCAACCGTCTGTTATTCGTCCCCCATTTCTAGTAGCTTATGGTGTTATGCTTCCATGTATCGTACCGTGTCGACAGAATTCATAGATCCGTGTATAGCAATCTCAAAAACGATTTGCAATGTTAAATTCATAAGATAGCGAACGACGTTTACGAAAATTTACAAACATTTCGTGGCCTTTTTGCTTCGCTTATACAGGGTGTCATGTTACTATTCCTATATTACGTGTATTCTGTATTATTATATTTTCTTATTTATTGTCATAGAATATACTGACAAAGTTTGAACATTAGGACACCCTGTATACAATAGCAGAACACGACAAACGTATAATTTTGTGTAAAAATCCGCCATCCAATATAAATGTTTGTTCGACTGCAGGTGGGAGAAAATTTAAGGGTTGGTTCTTTTAATTGTTGATAACTAAACAACGAAGCTGAGATAGCAATGTTTTTTTTTTTATTCTTCATTGTCGTCCTACGCTCTCGTGAAGACCCACCCCTAAAATGTTCTTGTACCCTGTAATCGAACACCCAGTAAAATAAATGAGAAACGACGATGTGGGATGATGATCGATGGAGCCAGCTAAAAATTGCTGGGCCTAGGATTTCAGGCAATTGTTTCTCAATCCGCAACAGCTTTAGTTGACCATTTGCATTTGCCACGTTTGATTAATTTTAAATGTGAGCGTTCGAATGCGTCCGCGTGCCACGGTATACTTGCTGCAGACTATTGTCTTGACCACTTTGCTTTGGATGGCTCGCGCATTGTTCCATTTCCGAGAGCACTCCTACCTCGAACCATAAATGCTCGAATTGTCCATTTATTCGTGCATTGTGGAATTAGTTATAGCTTTTTCTTCTTTTTTTTCTTGCCGCGGAACCGTTACTCTCTCTCGCGCGCACCGCCCAGCTTCTTTATTTTCTTTTAATCAGCAGTCGAGTCGAATCTCTCCGGCTAAGTGCTCTTGCCTTTCAACACTGGCTCCAAGACTGTGTCAGCTAAATTAGAAAATCATTCAACAATGTACGCAGCGTTTTTAGTCCAGGTCAAAGTGCATTATTATTGCTCCAGATTCTACTGGAATATACTAGAACGTACTAGAATATAAATATTCCGTTATATCGATCGCAAAATTTTAAATAAATGATCCGTAATGTCAGCGCTACAGGTTCGACCCAATTTTAACTAAATATTAGGTTGGGGAAAAAAGAAATCCATTATTTTTTTGGTAGATGGCTGTAGTGATCGATATCTCGTAAAGTATCGATCGAACAATTTCAGATTTATGCTCGTTGTCGAGGTGACATTTGACACTAAAAAAATTGTTTTGCTGGTTTTTGTTTGGTCCATTCAGTCGTGAGTTACAGGCGGAGTTGGGCAAAAAGTAATTTCAATTACAATTACGATTACTTACCAATTACTGTTATTTGTAATTGCAGAAATAAAATTACAATGACATGTAATTGTAATTGATAATTGCAATTCCTTGTCAAATCACTGTAATTGTTGTCTGCAATTACAATTACTGGTTGAGTCAAAGTAATTGCAATTACAATTACAATAACATGTAATTGTACTTTTATTTCTGCAATTACAAGTAATTGTACTTTTATTTCTAGAATTACAAGTAATTGTAATTGGTAGTTGCAATTACTTAACGCCAAAATGGCACTAAAAAAAATTAGATATCTACTCAATGAAAATTTCTAAAAAGAACAATCAATATAATTATAATCAATATAATAATAATAAACAATATAACAATATAATAATAAACAATCAATATAATTTTACTAAAATACAGTAGAATATATACTAAAATATACTAGAATGTACCTAGAATATACTAGATTATCCTGGAGTATACTATCGCTTTTGAATACACTTTTCAATAGGATTTTCAAATAATATGACTTCAAGATTATGTGGAAATGAAAACAATAATAATACACATTTTGATATCTCCAAGCACTTTCATCCGAACCAAAGCTGTTGTAAACAAATTGTTCGAAGTGCCCGAAGATATTAAATTGTTCTCAAGATTTCGATGAGACGTTTAAAATAACGTCCGGCACAAAGGCTCGAAGACAACGTTCCGAAAGTATTGAATAAAATTGATCTGCCCGATACGCATCGAGCATCGAACGATGTTGGACGACAGACTGCTCGTTGAACGTGTTTAGACTAATCGGGAAGAGTTTTTGGACAGTGAAGAGATAGTGATCAGCGGTGTAGGGGAATAAGGAGAGGTCCTATTGGACAGTCGTTCTCTGGAAGAACGGTTCGCGAGTCTGAGTTGGTCTAGGAGGCAAACTGCAACCGCAGCCGGATCCCCGCGGAAACGGATGCGGATGCGGCCGGGAACCGATTCGAGTAGGCATAGTTATGTGCAGAGCGAGAGACGAAAAGCAAAGCAGAAGCAGAGGCTTCTCTTCAGGGTTGCTGTGAGAGGCTGAGGGAGGAAGGCGGGCTGGGGCTGGTGGAGGATGGCGCCGATGCGGCGATGGTGGGAGGGCAGACGTGGCGATCGGTTCGAACAATACCCATTGTCCAGCATATCATTTTCACGATTTTCCATCGGTCGACTTTCAACCGAGGAAGACTTCGTTCGTAGCTACCGATGAATATCGTTCCTCGATTTTCACTACCGCTGCGATACCAGCACCTTCTCGTTTCTCTTTGGTAGACCGCTCGAGCGGATGAAACGAACACAATGCCTTTTGTTTCTCATCCTCGACGCCTATCGACGCGGAGATTCGTCATCCTCGAACAATCCATTTTTTTTATCAGCTTTTCAATCTTCCATCCTGTTTGCAAAAATCTATTTATTTTGCCAACCGCGAGACTCTCTACACGTACACGCCTGTCGCCTTGCATGTATACACCCTTTCTCTCTTTCTTTCTTCTTTCACCTGCTCGCCTGCGATGGATGACGGTTGGCTGAAAAATTTACTCGATGCCTGCCGGAAACGATGACAACAATTTTCGAGCGTTCCTCAGCGGGAACGCGCTGTGAAGCTTTTGCGTGGGTTGCCGAGCTCGGTCTCTTCTCAGCGCCCGAGGACTTCGAGGAAACATTGTTTCCACATTTCCAAAAGCCGCGAATCAGTAATCAATGAATGGCGGACAATCCTTCTGTTACGAGAGCCTGACGTTTCTCCGCTTTTCATACGAAGGTTTGGTGCCGTGTTCGAAAGAAAATACACGAATTTCTCTGAGAGTAGTTTATTTCGTGAAAATCCTAAACAACCCTGATTGGCTGATCCGCACTTTGGGTCCTTCCAATCAGAGTTGTTTCCGTTTTGTATCACCGCCTTACGCCCTTAGCTTGTGGCGATCGGTGGGATTTTCTCGTGGGACTTTCCTTCGGGCCACCCTCGCCTGGACCGATGGGTCCGCTTCAACTGCTCTTCAGCTAGTCCCATAATTCACGACGGTATTGCTGTCGAGGACTTTTGGAAATACTCTACTGTGATAACGAGAGCTCTGGAAATGATCCACTCAAAAATACGTACGACCGGACGCTCAGAGTTGGGCAGTAATTGATTACATGAGTAATTACATCTTCAATTACATGAGCAACACTACATTTTCAATAAGAAAACAGTTAAATGGTCCAAAACATAAAAATAGTGGTTTAAAAGAACAATTACTGTAATTGTTAGACGCAATTACTGTAATCGCCTTAAGTAATTGCAATTACTCCTCTCAATGACTGTAATTGTAATTTTATTTCTGCAATTACAATTACTGGTTGAGCCAAAGTAATTGCAATTACAATTACTGGTTGAGCCAAAGTAATTGCAATTACAATTACTGGTTGAGCCAAAGTAACTGCAATTACAATTACTGGTTGAGCCAAAGTAATTGCAATTACAATTACTGGTTGAGCCAAAGTAATTGCAATTACAATTACATGTAATTGTAATTTTATTTTTGCAATTACAAATTACAGTAATTGGTAAGTGATTATAATTGAAATTACTTTTTGCCCAACTCTGGCCGCCACTGGATCTGACAGTGGAAATTTCTTAAGAGTTGAAATTTAATAAATAATAAATATTTCCTAACATATGTTTTTTGATTGTTCTTTTTAGAAATTTCCATTGCGTAGATATCTAATTTTTTTTAGTGTCATTTTAGCGTTAAGTAATTGCAACTACCAATTACTTGTGATTGTAGAAATAAAAGTACAATTACTTGTAATTGCAGAAATAAAAGTACAATTACATGTTATTGTAATTGTTATTCCAATTACTTTGGCTCAACCAGTAATTATAATTGCGGACAACAATTACAATTACAGTGATCTGACAAGTAATTGCAATTATCAATTACAAGTACAGTGATTTGACAAGTAATTGCAATTACAATGACATGTAATTGTAATTTTATTTCTGCAATTACAAATTACAGTAATTGGTAAGTACTTGTAATTGAAATTACTTTTTTTCCCAACTCTGGGGCGCCACACATAATGCAGGACCACTGTCTCTGGAAAATAAACGTCTCGGACATTCCCGGATCCAGCAGACCCACGCGCGGAAGGAGGACGCTTGCGAGAATCTGCAGACCAATGACGGGGACCAAGTAGATTCGCCTAAACGACTTGCCGTCCAGCGATCGTTCGAATTTTGTCGAAGGGGTCCCATTGTTGGGTGTCTGTTGTATCGAATGAGCAGGTGGAAAAGGGGGCGGAGAAGAAAGGAGGAAGGAGAGAACTGTGGGTGGAGGCACAGGAGATTCGTTTTTCCCTCCCTCCACCGAAACTCCGGAGTGACGGGTAATCATAATTTCGACAGAGTCGGTAGTATTCAGAGATTGAGATATATAATAAGCCCGAGGCTGCGTTCACATCACAGAGAGACAGTCCGATACGAGTGAGTAGGTACATTATACAAACGGAATACCTACCCCAACCTATGCCAACCTACTCGTTCATTGGCATCAAACCAACTACTACTACTAGCATCGCCACCGCCACTACTCACCCTCTTATTGCGTGACTCTATCCTTGAAAGGTATTCTCACTATCTACTGGGTGATACTATCCAACTATTGCCATCGAATTAACCGTCCCTTATTACCTAACAATTTTACCCGATCATTTTCCATCAACTTCCGTTCTTAATTCGTCCGATAATTTCGGAAGTTTTCGGAAGATAGAAAAATTATTTTATTTATTTAGGAATTTATTCGGGTAATTTATTTATTTATCTTCGTGTTCATGTTTTTTTTTTAAACTGTTCTGTGGGTGTTTGTTCGACAGGTTGGTTTGATATGCCTGCTATGGACAAACGGGTAGAAACGATCCATCTCAGATTTTTGGTACCGCAGAAAAATTGTTCTATTTATTTATTTATCTTTATGTTTTTTTTTTAGTGATTCTCTGGGTGTTTGTTCGACAGGTTGGTTCGATATGCTTGCTATGGACGAAGGGGGTAGAAACGATCCATTTCAGATTGTTAGTGCAGAAGAAAAATTGTTTTATTTATTTAGGAATTTATTCAGGAAATTTGTTTATTTATTTTCAAGTTCATGCTTCTTTTTAATGATTCTCTGGGTGTTTGTGCATCAGGTTGATTCGATTGTATGCCTACTATGTTCAAAAGGGGTAGAAACTACCCGATTTTTTAGTATAGGAGAAAAATGATTTTATTCATTTAGGAATTTATTTATTTATGTTCATATTTTCTTTAAATGATTCTCTGGGCGTTTGTTCGACAGATTGGTTCGATTGTTTACTATATTGCAAATCGATTAATAATTTTTATAGATCCATATTTCTATACTAGAATCCAGCCTAATTTCTCGTATAATTAATATGCACATTATTAACCCTTTGCCCTCGATTGACCCCTCTGAGGTGACATCGTAGATGGCTCCGAGTGCAATGGGTTTTAAACATGTTGGTATCCAATTGTTTACCAAACATTATAAACATTGTACGAGTTATTATATCAACTTCGTATCCATGAAATTAAAAAAAAGTCATGTAGAATGAAATTATTCTAGATCGGAGTAAATTCGACGTAGAATAATTACGATAATTAAAAAATAAGAAAGCAATCCTCGAATATTCAATAGATTAAAATAAAAAAGGTTTAGAATCACTTCATCTTCGAAAATTTTCACAGCGGCCCCCGCGAGTTCGCAGGTGTAACGACTAATTAAAACGAGAATCACAACGAGCCACGATCAATTTAGCGAACGGTATAATAATTGTTACGGAAACGGCAAGTGATTGTCGAGAGACGTCACCCGTTAGATAAGCCTACAGATATTCTGATGCGACAAAGAATTGATACGTTCCTTTCGTAAACGTCTCTCTTTTTTTCTTTCTCTTTCTTCTTTTGGAGCAAAAGTACCGATGGACCGACAATGGAGCACATCTGTAGGTACCACGAAACAATGGCTACCGAGATTGTGGAACCTATTGCGGATAGTATTCCATAATATACCCTGTTGTTTCCGCTCCCTCGGATAGAACTAGCAGCACGCTCGATGAAAATATATGGCCCCCTTTCGAAGGTCTATCCAGACTGACACTAGCACCGCTCGTTCGTTATTTCTCCGTGAATTTTCCTCCCCGCCCCTGACTTTCCTTTCAATCTCACCTCTCCCCATCCAACCCCTGTTGCGTCTGCCGCCATTTATTTACTAATAATTTTGCATTTCCAATTAATTTTTAACGCGAGCACTAGGACAGACCGAATTTTACGTCGCCCCCGAAAAATTATCGATGTTGCATAGATTTTGCAAGATTTTGCTGTATTCGATCGAACAGAGTTTATTCAATCTTTTTTTAAAAGTATGAGCATCTTTAACAGTAAACCTACTTGGTCATATGACCGGTTTTATATTTTTTATTTTACAATTATTGAAATTATTGACATTACAATTATTGAAATTATTGACATTACAATTATTGAAATTATTGACATTACAATTATTGAAATTATAAACTGACATTACAATTATTGAAACTATAAACTGACATTACAATTATTGAAATTAGAAACTGACATTACAATTATTGAAATTATAAGTGAAATACAAATTACACAAAATTTAAATAAAAGTCTTGTCATTTTTATAAGTTTAAACATTTTAATCGCTTTTAGTGCTCGGTAGGTTTAGTGTTAAATGGATCGTTGTAAAATAGAAAGCCTGGGTTAGCGTTGAACTTATTCAATCGAACTGATTTTAATTAACAATTTTATTTAAATTTAGAAGGAGAGGAATTGACTAGTAAATAATATTCTTGGAATAGTATGATATTGACAGTAATAACAATTTATTACTATATAATATTTAGGTCGATTTTTTTTAAACATCGTGGACCTTCGCTAAGGTTTCCAGTAAAGTTCAGAGAATGATATAAATGTTGTACAATTAATAATCCGGATCGTAAGTTGGACGGTGCAGCGCATAAATGTTAGGATCAAATAATAATTGCGTTTTCAGAAAGGATCTATTAATTTCATCGGTACGTCATTTTTATTAAATTCGTTGTATCTGGTACAATGTTGCTACCGTTCGTTTGATTTGTATGAGATAAACAGGCTGGAACGAAAGCTCCCTGCCATCTGTCAGTGAAAGAACGAACTCCTAAAAATTTAACGCAGATCATCGACGAGACAAAAACTGCCAACCTTACGGGACATCGTGACCTCACAAAAATTTTGATGTTTTCTTGCGCCCTCTGGAATATATTGCGGCCGGAGTAAGAGACAGAGTGCCAACAACGCTATCCCGTCGGTGCAGAAGACCACCGAGGAGATTCTCGTCGATAAGAAAGACGAATCATCGCGGAATCGATTATCATGAAATTCTTTTCGAATATTTTGGTGCGAGGACAAGAAATTCCGAAAAATGAACGCAGCATAATTTTAGGAAAATCAAGAATTCCTACTTCTTTCATATGAGATATCTGAATTTGTAATTTAACCCTAAACTTCTTTTAGAAAGGTAATCCTTCTTTTAGAAAGGTTCTTAACCAGTTCGAAATAATAAATGTATTAGTGTATTGTGTTCAATAAATTAATTCGTGTAAATGTTCATAGTTTAAAAATTATTCTGTACCTCGAGTTCTACTATCTATTATCACTAAAAAATTGGATGACCAGATGGTCAAGGAAGTGTTTGTCGGCATCATTGGCAAAAGCAATTGTTATAAACATTAAACAGCCATAGATAATAAATTTATCAATAATTACTATCACGACGATCGAAATCGAGCGATGTTAGTTGGAGTGGGGAGAGTTCCGCGTCGCTGAGCAGCTGCGCCTGAACTCGGCGAGCACTCTCAGTCAGTCAGTCAGTCGGGCCGCGGATTCCGGCCCGAGCGGTCCGACGGGTCCGACTGAGTGAACGCGAGTGATAGTGAGTGACCAGTGGCTGTCCAGTGGCTGTCCAGTGGCTGTCCAGTGGCTGTCTAGTAGCAGTCCAGTAGCTGTGCAGTTTGGTGAGTTTGGCCAATTTTTTTTTTTATTTGTGATGGTTTACTTTGCGAGAGTTTATTTGTTGCTTTGCAGCACAGGGTGGGTCAAGGGTTTTACAATACTTTTGTTGATTACCCTTGGCTCACCTTCAACGATTCTGCCCTCGACCGTTAATTCAACGAACATCGTCGTTTATCATCAAATTGTATATTCCTGATTTAAAATTGGTATTCCTTCGATCTAAGGTCCCCCAGGGGCTCACTCACTTGACCGTGAGTGAGTACGGGGTGTCGCGTCCCCGGGGCTCCCGAATCGCCTATAGGCCGCACTCGTGTGCGGGGTTAGTTTGGCTCTCGTGAGCTGGTGTTAAGTTGGCTCTCGTGAGCTGGTTAGATTCGCACTCGTGTGCGGGGTAGGCAGGTCGCACTCGTGTGCGGGGTTAGTTTGGCTCTCGTGAGCTGGTGTTAGGTTGGCTCTCGTGAGCTGGTTAGATTCGCACTCGTGTGCGGGGTTAGTTTGGCTCTCGTGAGCTGGTGTTAGGTTGGCTCTTGTGAGCTGGTTAGATTCGCACTCGTGTGCGGGGTTAGTTTGGCTCTCGTGAGCTGGTTGGATTCGCACTCGTGTGCGGGGTTTGTAGGCCGTACCCGTATACGGGGTTTACAATTGCTCTTCATCACATATTCATCATCGTTGTTTTAATTGCTCGACATCTATTTGAATTTTGTTTCTGAAATTTCATAAGATCCTCTTCTAGAAATTGATATTTCTTATTTACATTTGGCATTCCTCCGATCGGAGGTCCCTCAGGGGCTCACTCAGGTATGGGGAAATCGTGAGTGAGTACGGGGTGTCGCGTCCCCGGGGCTCCCGAATCGCCTATAGGCCGCACACGTGTGCTAGGTCAGCTTGGCTCTCTTGAGCTGGTGTTAGGATTGCTCTCGTGAGCGGGTATTTAGTTTACACTCGTGTGCGGGATTTAGTTTGTTGTATTTCCTGTTGTATTCGCACTCGTATGCGGGGTTATACAGCCCGTCAGGATACATCGAATGAAGAGGACACCAATCAAGACTACAGCGTATTTTAAGTTAGTTATATTTGCTCGGCTTGCGTGCGTGCATTATAAGATTGTATATCGTCGTTGTAAATATGTCGAGTATTTATTGCCTTAACTTTCCTTAATTTAATTTAATTTCATTTCATTTCGTTTAATTTCATTTAATCTAACTTCACTTTGCTCGGCTCGTTGTTTTGACTCCGACACAGCCTTCTGCTGTGTCGGACCTTGCTTGCATGTACCAATCCAGTTGGTATCGGTATTCGGCGTCAATTCATTGAGAGTGGATGGTCAAGCGATCTGTTTGCCGTGTTACACTGTATAAGTGAAAAGTCCTCTCTGTCGCGATTCCACCTGAGTTACCTCAACGTAAGTTGAATGGTACCGGTTGGTATATGAGTAAATGGGACACCGTGCTAGCTTTTCTCTTGGTCATCGCTCTTCTTGAGTTCATGTTCGGTATCGGTGCTGACTGGAGTTTGGCTGCAAGCATTGTACGCGTTCGCGTCACCCTCGAATCAGAGCCCTCTGCTCTGGTTCGCTTTTGTTTCTCTTTTTGAAAGAATCAGAGCCTTCTGCCTGATTCGCCTT
>CM052214.1:7640224-7654390 GCA_028454225.1 Lasioglossum leucozonium
TCCGGGTCTCTTGTGCAGCAACCTCCTCGTGGTGAGACCTGGGCAATCGGTATTATCCTCTATTTGTAAGAACTTCTAGTATCTTACAAATAGTGGATAATATCGAGCTAATAGCTGCACAGTTAGAATTTTCGTTTATATTGTACACTAGAACGTAAGGCGTGCTGGATGTAAGAACAAATGTATTGAAAAATTTTCAATAAAGATCTTGTAAATTAATATCCATGATTATTTCAAACCTATTCCCTTCTATAACATTTTGCAATGTCACCTTTCGTCTGATTCAACGACAATAGGGGTTTAATGACATTCTACAATAAAAAGTAATTGTTTTCCAAGCAATGAGTAATGTCAGATTACCTACGAAAGACTTGAATTAAATGACTACGTATAATGATAAGAAACGTATGTATTTACAAATAGAATATAATTTTCAACAAAATTACAGTGTATAAAAAATTCGTAACACTTACATTCATAAAGTAATACAGAAGAATATATCACAAAAGTACGGTTCCTGTAAACGTATCTTGACGCGTTTGTTATGCCAAATACATGTTTATCACTTTATTGACAAACCACTTCGTAGTAAACTGTAAATGATTCCCAGGAACTGAGAGAAAATGGATTTTCTTTGCATCGTGTAGTGCTTTCAATCCCAAACGATCCTAAAAAGATAGTACGTTACTCGTTCGCTTATCGCCAACTTTCTACTTAAAAAGTGATTATAAATTCATTAAGTACCTCACGATACAGATCAGTCTGTTCAAGAGTTTGAATCAGTTTTGTCTGTCCGGGCGCATAGAAGCCAAACCACTCGGTTTCTCGTGGTGTAACTATGGTATCGTTATCAAATCTTACCAATACCATAGTCTGCAGCTTTTGAAGATTATTTTTATAAGTCTGGAATAAAATTTGAATGCTTCGTTAAAACATTCTTGTTCGATTCGCAATAAAAATGACTAACCTGATTAATATGTAGTTCGTTGTTAATGTCGGACAGCAGTATACTGTTGCGCTTATATTCCTCCTCTTGATTGGGATCGTGCCAATAAGTAGCCTGTATAAATTTTTCCTGGACAAATCTAAATTAAAATTAAATTAAGAATAATCAATTTGAAAGAAACTATTCAACGTTAAAATTAAAATTTAAATGCGAGTATAGCAATAAACTACCTTAAGTATGCTCCATATTTAATCATAGTAGCTACACGGTTGCAAATATTGTTACTCAAAGGGGCACAGTTTGGCAGCCCAAAAACACCTTGATGCTGGCCACCCAGAGAAATAAAATTCTTAACTGGTGGATTGGGACATCTTTGAATCACAGCCCTCCTGTAATATATCATTTTGATTTGAAGCTCAGATTTTAAGACCAAAGTCCGCAGTAGATGCTACTAAATTGGTTCTAAACTTTTGAAAAAAATACGTACAAAAATTGAGCACCTTGCGAGAACCCGATAGCATTGTAACCATTTCTCAAATGTTCATTCTTTGATAAGAGATCACAGACTTCTGATATTTGTTGATTAATGTTACCGAGATAACCATGCTCCACATCCTGAAACATTGTATCGTCTCTATAAAAATCTTTAAACGTTAACTTGTTGTAACAAGAGAAGCTCTTGTAATAGCTAACACTATCGTACTTACTTCTACAACATTATTACCTATACGAATGGAATAAACATGAACATTGGGTAATTTTTCTTCTATTAGCTTCTTTATTGCTCCCAAACTGAATGAAAAGCAACAGCTATCACCTAAAATGTTACAAAAACATAGAAATTAATGCAGTAGTGTCAAAGTTACCCAACAATAAAATAGTCTTACCCATTCCATGCCATAAAACAACTGGGGTATAACAGTTAACGTTGTTCAATGTACAAATGAACAAGAAAATTGGTAGGATGAAAGTGTGTTTTCCTAATGTAATCATGGTGAGATTTCTGTGAAATAAAGAACATTATAATCGGTATTAATTAATTTATCTATTTTACTATCCTCAATTCATCATTCTTAATTGAAGATTTACCTGCAATGAAACTAAATAGATCTTATAGAAGAAAATGATTTCAAAATGGATTTGTTTATGGGTAAGTACTATATGTCAGATGATAAGATTTTCAATATTACCTTCGATTGTATATCACATAGATTGACAACAATTTTTCGTGAGCGTGTACGATTCTCTAATATCTCCAATGCGTAAGACACGGAGGGGTATACTGTGAGACAAAGACAGCCATAGCGGAACCGTGCCACCTACTCCGTTTTTTGTGGAAGTAGGGTCGGAATAATTGTTAATAATTATTTATCTAGACAAACAATCCGACTGAAAACTATTGGTGTAAGTTGCTCAGGGGTTGATTGCAAATATCCCTGAATTATCAACAATACCCGAGTATTAACATATTATCTCTTGAACTACGCAGCTGAGTGAGAAGGTCTGCGTCCGTCCTTCTCTCTCTACGCAAATTGCATAAGTGTGTCTTTGTCGGATACCTCCTCGCTTTTCTGTATGCCTGATACTTACCAGGAGATTAGAAGTGACGCGGAAAAAGAGATGGCACGAGCGAGGTATTTGCTGTCCTTGTCGCACACTGTCTCTGTCCTTGTCTTACACATGGGAAGGATAGGGAAAATTAGTTCACAAATTCGCCACCGTCGCAATGCCGTCATCTCGTTCCGGCTTTTATTTACTAATTTTTTTCAGAATATTGGGTATCTCTGCTATCTCTCTGCTGCTATCAGAGAGGATATCTCTGCTACGATATATGTTCAATATTTTTATTAATTTTTATTGGTGAAAAATAAAGAATATTAATTACATCAGTTAATGTGTTCTTTTTTCCCACCCTGTCCATGTATATTCAATGGTAGATTTATACAAAAGTCGATTTTCAAAGTTTTCGAAAAATTTTCGACCGTCTGACTTGTCGTTGAGTTGCACTACTGAATTTTCGAAAATTTTTCGGCCGTCTGGCTCGCCGTTGAGTTGTACTACTGAATTTTCGAACAACCTCCTTCGCTATCATGTTCTCCTAATACAAAATTCAATTCTCAAAGGTTTCGAAAATTTTTCGACCGTCTGACTTGTCGTTGAGTTGCACTACTGAATTTTCGAAAATTTTTCGGCCGTCTGGCCTGACGTTGAGTTGTACTACTAAATTTTCGAAAATTTTTCGGCCGTCTGGCTCGCCGTTGAGTTGTACTACTGAATTTTCGAAAATTTTTCGACCGTCTGACTTGTCGTTGAGTTGCACTACTAAATTTCGAAAAATTTTCGACCGTCTGGCCTGACGTTGAGTTGTACTACTGAATTTTCGTGCCACCTCCTTCAATATCATATTATCCTAATACTTTTACTAGGAGAATATGATATTGAAGGAGGTGGCACGAAAATTTAGTAGTACAACTCAACGTCAGGCCAGACGGTCGAAAAAGTTTCGAAAATTCAGTGGTGCAACTCAACGACAAGTCAGACGGTCGAAAAATTTTCGAAAACTTTGAGAATTGAATTTTGTATTAGGAGAACATGATAGCGAAGGAGGTTGTTCGAAAATTCAGTAGTACAACTCAACGGCGAGTCAGACGACCGAAAAATTTTCGAAAATTTAGTAGTACAACTCAACGTCAGGCCAGACGGTCAAAAAATTTTCGAAAATTCAGTAGTGCAACTCAACGACAAGTCAGACGGTCGAAAATTTTTCGAAAACTTTGAAAATCGACTTTTGTATAAATCTACCATTGAATATGCATGGACAGGGTGGGAAGAAAGAACACATTAACTGTTGTAATTAATATTCTTTATTTTTCACAAATATACATATATGTTCAAAAATATTGAACATATATAGCAGCAGAGAGGATACGAGAGTGCTCACTCCCCGGTTTTGGCCGTTCCCATTATAGTGCTGCCCCCTAGTCTAATTTTAGAATGGAACAGAACCTACCTCATTTTCTCCTGAAGAGCCCTACCTTATCTGCAGCCTGGAGTAGCACCTACCTCATTTTATCCTGAAGAGCTCCTAGCTTATCCTACCTTATCAGAACGTTGTTTTGTATAAAATATGCAACTAAAATATAGATCTACATAATATATGATTATTTTTATGGTACAATAAATGTTTAGATTATTATCTCACGATTTTCTTCTCACATCTCCCTTCTCTTCTGATTGTTCTGCAAAACACACGAATAACTAATTAGTTTGACATAAATTACGATAAAATTTGTTACGTAAAGATAGAAAAATATTTTCTGTAAAATGTTCAGTCTACCCTATAAATTGTCACTGGTCGAATCATAGTGATTGGCGCGTGGTAGATACAGAAAACTCAATGTGAACACAAAATCGTACCTGAAGAGTATTTTCCAACGAAAACGTGCCGGTTACGAAGGGACTCTCGAAGAACGAATTATTTAATGTATTAATTCATATACTATTTGTTAATATCATGTCGAAAGTAAATACGCTGTATAATTATTTTTCGTCGCCGAAAACTCCTAAGACACCGGCTGATAAATCTGTCCAAGAAGATAAATCTTCGACGCCGAAAAGAACAAAAGAACAAAGGACCAAAGGTATACAGCGTTCATATTTTATTTAAATTAATGATAAATAACGCCACGAATTACATTTTCATGTTATGCGTAGAGCGCGTACAGAATTAGGTTATGTAAAATTGCAACAAAAAAAAAAGAAAATACTAGGAAAAAAATGTATTAATTCGTATCATTGTTAGGTACCCAAATATATTAGACTGCGAATATTTAACGAATTTTCCATTAAAATATTGGAACAGTAAGACAGTGGAATTAAATAGATATCCGCTGTCATTTATAAGATTGCTTTTGTTGATACATTATTCTTGTGCACAGCTAAAACTCCTAGCAAAGGAAAGGAGAACAAGAATGTCGAGGAGAAGGATAGAAAGAGAATTTATAAAGATGAAGACGAGGAGGAAAAACATGAAGAGGAGGCAAGGCAAACCAAGAAACCAAGACTAATTATTCCTAATGAGGAATCTGGGGAGGATTCTGGAGATGAATTTAAACCAGGTTTCGCACAGAACTTCAATAATTTAATTAAAATTAACAATTCAATTTTTCAAAATTATATTTAACCGTTACCTCTTTTCTTTCTAATCGAATCGGTATAGATCCTGAGGAAGCAACAGAGTCTGATTCATGTTCGGAAGGAGATCCTGAATGCGAGCCAGACACGCAGACCGAAGAAGAAGAATCACCGGTGGTAAACAATTAAATAAATACATCGAGAAAGACTTGGTATTGATTATTTAACGCAAACTATATTTCAGAAAAGATTAAAGAAGTCTAATAGCAAGCCTATACGTTCAGCTCCTCCGAAAAAGAATGGTAAAGTGGTAAGCACAAGATTGTTAATTATTTTGCTTGATTTACTGTTCGAGAAATTAAGATGGCACTCTTACAGGACAAAGCGGAGTCGAAACCATCTCAGCCAGCTCATGCTCAAGGCAGCAACGAGTCTTGGCGACATTTGAAGTACGATTTTCTACAGCCAAATAAAATAAAAGACATTAATAGGAAGTCACCAGGCGATCCGGATTACGATCCGAAAACCGTCTATGTTCCTCTGGACTTCTTGACCCAGCAGACTCCCGTAAAACGCGCATACAATACATTAACATACAGTCTTATATAACAAACATCCGATGAAATGTTCTTTCTACAGGCTATGAGACAATGGTGGGACTTGAAGAGCAAGCACTTCGATTGTGTCCTCTTCTTTAAAGTGGGAAAATTTTATGAACTGTATCACATGGATGCTGTCACCGGTGTTAAAGAGCTGAATCTCTCGTTCATGCGTGTAAGTTCTCGAGGTCTGGGCAAAATCTCATTGCCTGAGTGTACGGGTCAACAAACACGAAACAAATATTTCTATGTCGCAGGGTGAATTCGCTCATTCCGGATTTCCAGAGATTGGATACGGCCGTTTCTCGGCGAGTCTCATAGAGAGAGGGTACAAAGTAGCCAGGATAGAACAAACGGAGAATCCAGAGATGATGAGCCAACGTTGCAGCAAAAGTAAGACTACGTTTGCAACACAATAATTTCGCAAATACACACACGTGTATTTTTCAGTGAGCAAACCAACGAAATTCGACAAAGTTGTGAAAAGGGAAATTTGCCAAATAAGCTCGAAAGGTACTCGAGTGTACACTCCACAGGACGTGGAGGCCTCGACGCCGAATTCGAGTTACTTGATGTCTCTCGTCGAGAAATGCCCACCAGGCGAGAGCACGTCCCATTATGGGGTGTGCTTCTTGGACACCACGATCGGGGATTTTCATCTCGGACAATTCGAGGACGATCGTTGCAGTTCTAGGATCCTAACGCTGCTCGCTCATTATCCACCGGTTCACATTGTATACGAACGCGGTAATCTGTCCTCGAGGACACTGCAAATTTTAAACAATACCTTGGCAGCGTGTATCAAGGAGCCGCTTCTGCGAGAGTCTCAGTTCTGGTCGGCTTCGACCACCTTAAAGAATCTCCACGAAGGGGAATACTTCAAACAGACGGCAGACTCTAGTTTCTCGTGGCCTGAAGGTTTGCAACCGTATCTTAGTCCAGGCGATAGTCTAGGCTTGACTCCAGCGGACAACAAGGAGCTAGCAGTGCACGCTTTAGGCGGATGCGTATACCTGCTTAAAGACTACTTCCTGGAGCAACAGTTGCTAGCACAAGGCCGATTTAAATCGTACGTCCCGCCGGACTACTCGAACGAGTCTTCGGAAGCATCGAAGTTCGCAAATAACATGGTCCTGGACGCCATCACGATCAATAATTTGAGAATCTTCGGAGAAGGCTCGCTGATGAAAACGCTGGATCGTTGTTGCACGCCGTTCGGTAAAAGATTGTTGCGCGAATGGATCTGCAGGCCGTCCTGTCGCAAAAACGTGATAGTGGAACGACAGCAAGCCGTACAAGAACTGATGGACCGCAGCGAAGCGATGCAAACTGCTCGCAGTATCTTGGCCGGTCTTCCGGATCTTGAAAGGCTCTTAAGCAAGTGGGTGAAATAAGTCTAACACGCTCGGCTAAAGAGTCTACGGAATTTGTTTAACGTTGCTTGTACCCGTAGAATTCACGCTCACGGAAATCCAGCAAAAATGACCAATCATCCTGACGCCAGGGCAATTATGTTCGAGGGTCACACGTACTCGAAGAAACGAATCTTGGACTTCACTACCACTCTCAGCAGCTTCGAGGATGTCCTGAGAATAGTTGCTTTATTCGAAGGTGCAAATTAATATGTCGTATGCTATTTAGCACTCTAGATTAACATCCGAAAAAATTTGTCGAACGCTTCTTCTCCGTTCTTCCGTGTTTCAGACTTCAACAGCTCCTTGATAGCTCGTCACGCCAAAGTGGAACCGGACGGAGAATTTCCATCGCTGAGAACAACTTTGGACTACTTCAAGGTAATTAGGAACATTTCAACCACCAAACGCGATACTATCTGTACCTTCTTCTTCTATCTTTGTATATCGTATAACGTATACCGTTTTACACAGACCGCGTTCGATCACGAAGCGGCGAAAAAGGAAGGTTGCATCGTTCCAAAGAAAGGCGTGGACGACGAGTACGACTCCGTTTTAACGGAGCTCGAGGAGGTGAAGAATGATGTCGAAGAGTACCTTCAGAAGCAGAGACGGCACTTCGGTGTGAAAGTCACGTTACACGGGACCGATAAGAAGCGTTATCAGATCGAGGTCCCGGAGTCTCAAGTGAGGAAAGTTGGCGCCGGGTTCGAGCTGATGTCGCAGAGAAAAGGATTCAAGCGTTATTACACCGCCGAAGCTAAAGTAACGAAACCGTTTGGCACAGACTCTTTTTCATGAAACACGCCAGCAGCGGTGATCCTAATGGAACCGAATTTCAGGAACTATTGAGCCGACAAATGAACGCCGAGGAGCATAAAGACAAGGTGCTGAAGGATCTGAACAGGAGAATATTCGCTCAGTTCAGCGAGAAATACGATATGTGGAATATGGCTGTGTACAAGCTGTCTGTCCTGGACGTTCTCATTTCTCTGGCGGAGTACACACTCAGCGGTGACATGTGTGTACCAGAAATCGAGGACGGCTCGGATGGACATGTAATTTCGATGTTACTATAATACATCTATAATATATATTTAATGTAGGTGGTTCGGAACCCACAACAACAAATGATAGTGAGAGTGGAAGATTACAGAAGAATATATTTTATAATATGTATAATATATATCTATAATACATAGATAATATTTGAATAATTATATTTTAATTTTATTTATATTGAATTATATATTAATAATTATCTTTTCACAGATATTCATCGATATAAAGGAAGGAAGACACCCGTGCATTACGTCAGACAATTTCATACCGAACGACACTGTACTGGCCGCTGACAATTCTGCTTCGTTCGTGATACTAACAGGCCCGAACATGGGCGGTAAATCCACGCTGATGCGACAGGCAGCGCTTCTCACGATCATGGCGCAAATAGTATGATTTTTCTACAGGACTGTACATATAGGTAACAGGATCGGGCAATTATTTAGAAGTTTGACGAGGGCGAAATTCTAAATAATTACCCACGATCGCGGTCATGGTTCAGGATGCAGACAAGCGATCTCGGTTTCAGGGATGCTACGTTCCTGCTAGTTCCTGTCGCCTAACAATTGTGGATCGCATCTTCACGAGATTGGGCGCGAACGACGACATTCTGGCTGGTCAGAGTACTTTCCTGGTGGAGCTGAGCGAAACTGCAACCATATTGCAGCATGCCACGCCGTATTCGCTGGTTCTGCTCGACGAACTAGGTAAAAACACCTTCAACGTATTTTCCGTCAACTGTAAGCCATTCAATCGTCAATATAACGTTGCCTGTATGTTTCAGGACGAGGCACGTCGACGTACGATGGAACCGCGATCGCCGCTGCGGTGGTGGACGCGTTAACGAAGTTGAAGTGCCGAACTCTGTTCTCCACGCACTATCATTCCCTGGTGGAGGATTACAAGAGCAACAAGGACGTTACTTTGGCTCACATGGTAATTTCTGAACCGCCGATAGAGACTTTTATTGAAAAGCTCCGCACGGCTGGTCACGTCAGCCGCTTAGCATTTCAATTTTCTTTCAACGAAATTCACCTGTGCGAGAAACGCGATATGCAGATTAGTATATTCATCCCTTTTAATGTTCGTGCAGGCGTGCATGGTGGAGAACGAGGAGGAGGAGGAGGTGTCCCAAGAAACTGTGACGTTCCTTTACAAGCTCAGCGAGGGCGCCTGCCCCAAGTCGTATGGCTTCAACGCGGCCCGGTTAGCCGGCGTGCCGCCAATCATCACGAGTAGAGCGCACGAGATCTCGAAGAGGCTCGAGTCTGAAACCAACCAGAAACACACGTTCGTGTCTCTGTGCAAGGCCACCGGGCCAGCGATAAGAGACTTGATCGCTGCTATGTAGAGACATCCAACGGATTCAGCCTTACCTTGAAAATGATCCGCGCGCGGCGAAATCTCGCTACCGCGCCATACTCGTTCGTTCGTCTTTTTAATAATTTATATCCAGCCTGCGGATATCTCTGCGCGAAGTCTCGTTTTCACGGATGAAGTCACTAATTTACGCTTTCCTATAAGTATTACGTTGTCTTTATTATTTTGTATTTGTACAGCTACGTTGCAATTTTCTACGATTGTTTGATACAAGTGTATACGCATATTTTGATAATAAAATAGATTGGAAAATATCGAGCTCCGACGGGATTGATTATTGGTTGATTGATTGACACTTGGTTCTATGTTGAAACTATGCTTTAACATCTAAATTATCATGGTTATCGATAGAAAATTCAAATAATTCAGTTACGAATTGGTTAAACTTCACATCAAGCTGTAGGAAAACTGCTTCAAAACCGAAAAGAGATCTTGAGGACATAGGACAATATATTGATATCCAGTATGCGAATCAAGAATTAGATTTTTCTGGTTCCAAGTTAGGTAACGACAGTTCTCGTATCGAAAGTGATTACCATATTTTTATTTTAATGTTTTATTTTTTTTGTGTTCTACACATTATATATGTAATATTTGCTTATATTTGCATTGTACATAAAATATTCTTGTTTATTTAAAACTTGCGTGGCATAAAAGAATGGAAAATTGTAAAATAGTATTCCAAACCTTGGTGCAGTTGAAGCAATTTCGAACAAAAAAACAAAATATTATTACACCATACATTTTCTCCCAAATTCGCCCGGGATAAGGAAACACAAAGGTTTTGTGTTGCTTACAAAATTTTATTAATTAATGCCAGAGTACAAAAGGGCTACTTATGACGAATACGATGCGATACAAACAATGCGATTTTACTCACAACAAACGACGAAGAACAGAACAGTTTCTTGTTATCTCCGGAAAAAAGTAAGAGGAAAATGTGACGGATCAAGTCTGTTTGCTCTGTGTGTCCATCTGTCTGTCTGTCTGTCTCTATCTGGCTAGCTGTATTTGTGTACCTGCCTGTGTACGCGTGGCGTTCGTGTCCGTATACGTGGTTCGTGTGTGTCCGTGTGTTAAAGTATGCATATACGAGTCTTGCCGTGAAATAAATACAATTACAGCGTTGTACAATAGTGAAACAATGAACGAAGCAAGGGCCTGGGAAAAAATATAGTTCGACACAACAATAAAAAGAACATCATCCTCGAGAAGCGTCGTCTAGGATTCACTTTTGCTATACTCGTTTTTCCTCGAGATGACCGCAGATGTGTGTATGTGTATGTGTGTGTGCAGAGATAATAATCGATAAACAGATACTTAATAATCATAACTCGTTATTCGATTGATAAAGTCGATGGGGGGGGAATAAGAGTATCAGCGTGTGTAACTTCCTACGTACGCGTAGATTAGTAGTAAAAATTAATAATTATATCCTCCCGCGTGAATGCGAAATCACGTCTTCGATTCTCTCCGTATCTCGCCTTCATTGTCGAGCGAACGAAATTAACAGGAAACACAACGAACAAAAAGAAAAAAGGAACCGTGCTCTCTCACGTTCTCTCTCTCACGTTCTCACTCTCTCTCTCTCTTTCTCACTCTCCTACTCGGTCGTGTATGAACAGAGGTGACGGGCGTTCGAAAAAAAAGAGAAACGGGAAGAAAAAAACCATTGAAAACTTATATACGTTCGAAAAAGGCACAGAAATTAAGAAAGCACTTGACTCGGGTTCTTATTATTATTTTTCTTTTCCTTTGTTTTCGTTTAATCGGTTACAAGGATCGTAGTTTTTATTTCTTTTTCTCATCTTCTTTCTTCGGGTAACATATGCCTACTTCTAATGTACAATTCCGAGGTGTTCGTCGAACGTTTATCTAAATAATTAATATCCTGCGCGCGCGTATGTGTGTGTCTCTGTCGAGCGCTCTCTTCTTCCTTCACTCTGGACGTTCGGTACATAATAATTGTCGAGTTTCTAGTTTTTCTTTTCCCCCAAATATCGCCGAAACGATCGTCCGCGAAATAATTAGCAGTCTAAACATTCGACAGACAGAGAGAGAGAGACTTTTTTCTTCAGCGATCCTCACAGTCCGTCCGTCCGTCCGTCCGTCTTTCTCTCTCCTCGCCTCGCGCGTTCTTCTCCCCAGCCCCCCCGATCAATTATTTTCTCGTTAAGAGAACCGTCGAGCACGTGGTCTTCGAATCTCTCGTCGAGGGAAAAATTCTGAATTGTCCAAAAAAACTATTAAATCGTCGCGCATCTGGCAACGCACACGTCCAATGATGGAGATATCCCCGTAGAAAGTAATTCGCTATAAACACGCGTATAGCGCGCACGCATACAAGCCTCTGTATAACTATTTTTCCAAATACTTTCGCTCAAGGAGAACGCGACGGACGGGTTGGGGGGGTGAGAATAGCCTCGCACGCTACTCGAACGCCGTTGTCAAGATCAGGGTTACCCTCGTCGGCGTGTTGATATTCGATTTCGTTCGAGCAGCTGCTAATTAAAATAATTCGAATCGGTTCGCGGGAAATTAATAAATGCGTGTTCAGCGCAGGAGCAGCGCGCGAGGGGCTAAGAGGAGGAGGTTGTGCGCGTGGCCACGTCGGTGGAAATTAATGCTCGATTACACGGCTCGAATTCGCGTCGGAGAATTCGAGGGGCTTCGGGGATCGTGTAACCGGTGCGTCCAGATTCTCTGGCTCGAAACGCGTCGCGCAATTGTGTCTGTCACGTTCGCCTAATCTCTCTTTCAGCTCTACCGTTGATCTAATCGTTCGAAAGAACGAGCCTCTCTACCACGCGTTTGTAGTACAGTGTCTTAACAGTTACGCATTTACAAAAAGACTGCGGGGAAACCGAAGATTTTTCCTTCTTTCTGGAGGGGGGAATGATCTTTCGAACAGAACGATTATTTGAATTACGTCTCGCGCGATCGAGACCTAGGCGATCGATATCGATAGCGTTTTTTCTTCGCGTCGCGCTCGCTCTCTCTCTCTCTCTCTCTCTCTCTCTCTCCCTCTCTCTCTCTCTCTCGTTTCGTTTTCTTTCTCGATGCTCTTCTTCCTCGTACCACCGCGTCGTCTGTCCGCTTGTCGGCCCTTCCAGTCTCCCTTCAACGGTCGTTACATAGAATTTCTCGGAGATCTCGCGTGAACATTCTTCTCCTGATTTTTCCCTTCGATTCGACAATGCGCCAGCAATCCGACTGCTCCGATGTTGTTCTCTTCGTGAATTTATTCAATCGTTAACGAGACACCGATCTTCGAGGATCTCGTCAGAGTACACGCTCGCCGAATTTTGTCGCACACGGTTGAACTTCGTTCAGATTTTTGTCAATCCGAAGGCTGAATTTTCTGTCAGCGAACCGACAGGGGACGAACGAAGTTCCAGCGCGTTGCCGAAGACCGTCGACTTCAAAACCGGAACAGATCCTGAAGAGTACTCGCGGTGGCTCTCCTTCGGCGTGAGACTCGGTACGCTGTCCCGGAGGGGTACATTAAAATTCATAAAATTCGCTAGGATTGTTATTACCAGACTGCCGATTCGACGCGAGCTCCAAGATCTTCTCCGAACGATCGAACGAGGAAACCGATTTTTCTGCGATCCGCACGCGGTGCTTCCTACTCGCGGAGCAGTCTAATTATTACCGTTTTATTTATTTTAATATATCCGCGGAGACTGTTCGCAATCTGTTCGTTTCAGGATCTGTTCGGCGACACCTTTGCGTGTGTCGTTTCCCTCGGGAAGGGTTCGAAGGGTGTAAACGGGATCGGTGAGATTTGATTCGCGAGAGGGTGGAAATCCTCGAGGAAGATCGTCGGTCGATCGGCGAGGGTGCGCGTCCTTCGAGAAGGGACGCGGCGTCCCTCGAGGGTTCAAAGGGTGAGGTTTGATTTTTTACGGCGTACGAATGACACCGTGTGTAGCCGACTGGTGCCGAGCGAACGAGACATCCTCGAGGAATCGGCGCTCTGGGGTGTTCGATCGGTGTTGACGAAGGCCGATGTCCCGCGAAGGGACACTGGAAGGGTGGACCGGGAAAGACGGACGACTGCAGCCGCGATCTCTCAGCTGTGGGTGTCCCGGGTCGCAGCGGTTTTACCAGAGGCCGGATGAGAATCCACCAGGTGGGACGCGTGTGCGACCACCTCCTGATGCCTTCGCCGCCGGCGACGAGTCGCTCGATTTATCGCCGACGCTCGAGCTCGAGCTGGACGTCCCGTTTTGCACAGCCGCCGGCCCGTTGTTCTGCGACTCCGCGTAGCCAGTCCCAGTCACCGGATTCCCATCTGCGAAAAATCACGGTCGTTCATCAGTTACTTGCGCAACAGTTCGCCCGGGTGTCACTAGAATCGTCTGTTTTCCCTCGGTGGAGAGGACCTCAAGGACACCTATCTGCAGAGGACTCCAAGGACTTGGACACCTGTCTGCAGAGGACTCCAAAGACTTGGACACCTATATGCAGAGGACTCTAAGGACTTGGACTCCTATATGCAGAGGGCTCCAAAGACTTGGAGACCTATATGTAGAGGACTCCAAAGACTTGGAGACCTATATGCAGAGGACTCCAAGGACTTAGACTCCTATATGCAGAGAACTCTAAAGACTTGGACTCCTATATGCAG